>JAWNMV010000608.1:1472500-1645000 GCA_035043635.1 Drosophila rellima
TGATTACAGCTTATAAGTATTTACAAGTACGACTTACGTGCTGGGAGAATATAAGGGTATTAATTCTGTATATATGTAAATCAAATGCAAAGTTGTGTCATCAGCTTTTGATAACTTTGCTGAAATATATTCAAATAGTTTCACATCCTGCCCAACATTTTCTATTCACTTGTGACCCAACAATATTTCCAAATTTAATTCAATTAGTTTCCGTTTTTTTTTTTTTTTTTTTTGCCTTGCTCATTTTCCGTTTTTCTTGTCGCTGGCAGGGGCAGAAAAACATTTATGAGGTTGGCAAATATTTAGTGGAACATTGTATCTGTCCAAAGTGCCATTTTGCGGCACTGCCCCCGAGACGAGAATGGCAGAAGGAGCAAAGAAAAAATAGAAAAAACGAAAAGAAAAACGAGCCCGTAAAGAGGAATTTAACATGTGTTTGACGTGTGGCCCGAAGGGAGCTGGAAGGAAGTCGAGCTGGAGAGCTGGAAAGCTGGGGGAGGAGAGAGTCGAGTTGGAGAGTTGGAGGAGGAAGCATGTTCGACGTATCTTGACGAGCTCATCTTGTGCCTTTTAAGTGCTCCTCGGCCTTCTGGAGCTGTGGTCCATCGCATCGCTTGTCCAACTCTCAAATGAGCGTTTGGTAATGTCTTGTTCCCCTTCCTTCTCTTTCCCATTCTCCTGCTCTTCATTTCATTTTTTTCTATTTTCTTTCTTTTTTATTTATGTACTTTTTGCTCGTTGTACATTTTCGGTGATTTAACAAAATTGATGGCTCGCTTTTGGCATGACTCGGCACTTTGGATGCGAGCACAAGGATACATATGGTGACAAAAGCGAAAGAAAAGCGCCAGTTCTATTCAAAATTCATAGATGTTCTGATTTGAGGATGGATGTATGAGCATGCCTTTACATTTTGCACTCTGAAAGGATTAGATTGAAGCCATCAAATAGGCGCACGTTCCACTTAAAGCCTTGAAGATTTATCTAACACATAAATAATAACAGCATTTCAGCGAATGAAAGCTGTCATCCTTTAGACAATATGTCACATAACATTTATGGCCCATATAAATGTCACATTTACCTGACAATCCTCATTTGAATCTGACAAATGCAGCAAAGTTTCCTATTTTGATGGCACATTTCCGAGTCATTTCATAATTTCCGTTCTCTCAATGCCAAATAACGAGTGAGCACAGCGAGTACCCAAATGATGAGAGAATTCAAAGAAGTGTCCTTGAATGGGAGATACTCTATTGAATCATAACAAAGGATCCAAACAAATAAACTTAAATGATATAATATAAATCTTTATTTGATGCTGAGTAGCTGCACTGATAAATCAATGCAATAGAAGTTGGATCACTTCATCATTTCTTGAACTTATTTTAAACTTGTAATATTAAATATCTACATTAGGTGTTCCGTATCACTAAAAAGGTTTACAAATTATAGACATTTTTATATCTAATCAAATTCATGAATTTTATGTGAAGTTAATGAAGTTTTTTATAATATATATCACGTTTAATTCTTTCGATTTATCTTTATCTCTTTTGCGCGCATTCAAGGACTCTTAAGTTGGGCGAGAAAAAAGCCAAGTAACGAGTTCGAATAGATAGATATATGTAGTTGTGATTTATATGGATACTTGGGAGAGATTTAATGCGAGGGTGAAAAGCACATCTCCAATGTTGGCAGCTGAACTCGAGTGGTAATTAAAGCTGTTCGCCATTTGCGGCTGCCAACATTTGCAATTGAAATGAGCAACAGGATAACAGCAGAGAGAGAAAGACAGCAAGACAGATAGATAGAAAGATAGATGGACAGATGGACAGATAGACGGACAAACAGAGGCCAAGGCTGTCGCCGAGGGTGAATCGCCATCGACCCTTTGGGCGCTCAGAAAGCGGAAATTGGCTTGCAGTCGGGCGACACTTTGATTCCTCGCACAATTGCACAGCACGCTGGATTCCGCATATTGAGGGCTCACTGTGGATTACACAATGACTGTCGTCCCTTTGCCGGTGCGTACACTCAGAAAAAATAACATTCTGGAATCAAGTATGAAACGATCATAAATTTAAAACTCCGGATGACCGTTCCTATTACAGCCTTATGATATAATATTCCGAGCTTAACCAAACTTGGTCAGAATATAAAAATATAAAAGTATATACATATAATCAATGATTTTACTTGAAAAATCGCCAGGAACAGCAGAGTTTTTTATCTAGTATGTTTCAAGATTGAATTGAACTTAAATTTGAGAATGATTTGTACTACAAACAATTACATTTTGAGATAAGTTCAAGATTTTTGTGTACTTAAATTAGAATGATTTGTTCTTTTAAAGACTTAAATTAGCACAGATAATTAGTTTTAAGAGTTTCCGGACTTCGAAAAGCGAACTTAAAATAAAATTTTGGAAATTTCGAACTTTGACAGCATTTTAGATAATTTGTTCTTGATTATTTTTCAGAGTGTACTCCAACAAAGTGGACCGTCTAGCTCTCGCGCACGTTCTCTTGCTGCCCCTTTAATTCGCTCTTTCTCTCTCCTCTTTGGTTGGGATTCGTTCATTCCATTGCCTACTTATTGGAGCTGCCCCAAAGAAATGTATACGTTGTGCGTGAGATTTAATTAGCTACTGTCAAGGTTTAGTATTTGGCTTTCAATACCCTGCAATACAGCTGCAAGGGGTAGATCAAATAAATAAAATAAGCAAACTATTATTGTCTCAATTTCAACACAACTTTGATTAAGTATTTATTTATTTATTGAATGAAACATTGTTAGAATTTAAATAAAATTATAAAATAATAAACAATATTAATTCTGAGCTGATAACACATAATAATTAAAATAAATTAAATTAAAGTTTCATTGTTAATGGTATTTTCTGTTATGTTAGGGTATTATATGTAGTCCATCAAGGCTACTCTGCTTTATTTTTTATTTATGCACACATTAAGCATCCAAGTGTGCGAAAAAGCAGCAAAACATTTAATTAAAGGGCCGAAGTTGAGGGCGATGATGACGCTCTAGCTGGACAGTCACTTTGAAAGTGAAATTCAGAGCGGGAAGCGGGAGAGTGAGAAGGGAGAAGGGAGAAGGCAGCACGTGGCGTATACGCAACCTCAAAAATCGGTGTCATGCTAACGACCGATTAGCGCCGCGTGTGTGCGAGTCGAAGGAAACGCCAAGTGGGAGTGCTAAAAACTCAAATACCTGTGGAGTGATGACCTGTCCGACGGCTATTCAAATCGCAGCACGTTAACTTGGCTAAAAGCTTGCCAGGGCTGCAAGCCAACGAACGAAACTTTACTATTCATAATTGTTATACAAAACGAATTGGAAAAAATAAAAGTGTTTTTGTAATCGCAGTATTGAATTAGTCGAAGTTGGAAACCTCAAAATGTTAGAATACACAACTCTTAAGGTATTCAAATCTATTTTGTTAAAATCATCAGCTTGTGCTGCAGAATCAAAGGTATAACTTTCGAAATCAAAACTAAAATTCGACTGTTTTAACAAAACTGTAACTAAAACAGTTTGAAAAGAAAATCAAATTGGGAAAAACTTAGTTAATTGATTTTAGCTCGAGCATTGATAGCAGAAATAGAAAAACAGAATTAAATGCGAAGTTTGTATTTTTTCAAAATGTTTTTTGTCAGAAATCCATGAAACTGACACTTCAAATTCTGATATCTTTCTTTTTTATCTTGTTGTATATATCTTTTTTATCTTATTTATATCTTGAATATATTTTTTAACTGATAGGTATCGATCTCCTCAAAATCGTATTTTTTTTTATGAATTATGCAATTTGAAAGCAGAAAACTCACAGCCGCCAAATGAACCAGCATTTGAATCAGAGTCGGAGCCACAAAACTCCAGTGACCATTTCGTGTTGGCCATTTCGACGTTGTCGACGGCTCTTTTGACCATATATGGAGTGGAGATGGTACTAGTATTTCCGTATTTGGCATTCGCTTTTGGTCACATAACAAATTAAATTTCGACACGCAAAAAAATGCGTCAATGCGTTTCAAATGTTGGACATTTTTTGTGGTGGCGTGAGAGGCGTGAGGGGCGTGGCAGCGATTAAGTCAACGTCAGAGCATTTCACAAATGTGTGTTGGAGTGTGCGTGTGTGTGTGTGTGTGTGTGCGTGCGTGCGTGTATACCTGGAAATTGGATTTCGCTTTATGCAAATTTATGCGCACAGATTGAGCGACATTAATGGATGATGAAGTCGCGCGTCAACGTCGCTGTTGGCCAAAAATTCAAATGCTGAGGGTCATGCCAAAACTTCCCACCCTCGCTTCCCCTACCCCACACCCCTGGCCATTTACATAAGTATGTATGCATGTGGAAAGTCGAGTTAACCGTGCTCAGTGCTCAGCTGCACTAAAAAATTAACCAAATTGCACACAAAGGACAAAGCCAAAGCCGTAATTAGGTGACTGGAGAGAGAGAGAGAGAGGGGGAGTGAAAATTTGTACACAGAAAAAAAAGATGCATTCTTCAATTTAAGCTTAAAATGGATTTTATTGTTAAGTTGACGCAATATGCGCATAAAATGGAAATCACTCGGCATTCAAATAGTAAAAAAACCGAAAGCATTTGATTTCACTGAACATTTTTTTATAGAGTTCCGATTATTAAACTATTCACGGAAAATGAATTGAAAATCGTACTTGAATTAAGTTTTTTCTACTTGACACATTCTAAAGATATTCTGAGATAGTTGAACTTTTGCACTTGTGACACCGTTTGGGTTTGATTTTATTTTGGAGAATCACGGATTATTTTCTTACTGTGTAGCAGCAAAGTTTAGGCCAGCATCGGCATTGAGCCATTTTGTTGACATGCCGACTAACTTTTGCTTTTGTCCCAGTCGCTTGCCACGTCCCGCTTGCCACCCGCCTGCCCCAAGTTGCCTGCCCCAAGTTGCCTGCTCATTAGGCTCAGCTCGACTTGTGTTTTTATAGCCGTTTAAAACATTTATGACCGACCATTTGAATGGCAGGTGGGAGACGACCAGCGACCTTGCTCATTATGTCGCTGCTCTCCCTCTCCCTCACTCTCCCTCACTCTCGCTCACTCTCGCTCTGTCTTCCTCTCTTGCTTTATACACACAGAAACAAATCTAAATTTTCGTACGTCGTACAGAGATTTTTCAAGCATTTCCTAACAGCTGACTGAGCTCGGAACTTTCAAAACTATCTACAAAAATCTGATTTCAAGTTCGCAGAACAGAGAATTTCAAATTGGATTTTTCTGTGATACATTAAGGTCGTTTTGGGTGCATAGTAGTTTAATCTTGAACTTATCCCAAAGTGTACAAAACATTGTCAAATTTAAGTAAACTTTTATCTTGAAACATACTCGATTAAGTACGAAGAAACTTGAATTTTAATAGCGAATGCTTAGTGTTCAGAAAGATCGCTTCACACTTAATTCAAGAATAAAGTGCAAAAACAAAACTGTAAAATTTCAAGTACAAACCTAATTAATTTTATGATGGCATTTTTTTCTGAGTGTACCTTTGTCTTTGTCAAGTTTCAACATTAGTGTGTTTGAGTTTGTTGCCATTTTTAATTGTCTGTTTACCAGCAGTTACAGAGAAGCGAGCGAGAGAGAGAGACAGAACGAGTGAAAGAAAGAGAGAGAGAGTGAGACAGAATGAGTGAAAGAAAGAGAGAAAGAAAGCGAAGTTGTCGCCACTTTGCTGAGCGTTTTGTTTGTTCTGATTGCCGCTCTTGGAAAATTTAATGCGCGCTTTTCACAATTTTTTACAATTTTTTACAATTACAATTTCTACAATTTGCAATTGTTGTTGTTGTTGTTTTTCTCGCATTTATTTACTTTTAGTTTGCATCTTTTATTGCCAGCTTGGGGCTTGTTTTGCTCATTGTTTTTGTTGTTGCCGCTCAAACTTAATTAATGTACGCTTTTTATTATTGTTGTTGTAATTCTTGTTGTTTTCGTTGTTGTTGTTGTTGTTGTTGCTTTTCGCGGGCTCCAACTCTCATTAAGCCCGAATATCCCAAGGCAATGAATTTCGCCTCGCCCGACTTGTTTTGGAAAGTGCTTAAAAACACAATTAGCCATCAAATAGGCAGCACTTTTTTGTTTTCTTCATTGTTTATTGCTTATTTCAAGTTTTTTAAAACATTTGTTTTTGTTTATTGTCAACTGGCTTAATGTGGTCGAATCGTATTTCTTTTAGAGCTTATCCCTAATTATCCACTCTGTTCGAAAAGTTTTGTCACTTACAATTTGGTCACAATTTTTAGAATGGGACTGAAAAATATATTGAAGTAATTCTGTAAAAGAAACTGTTGTTTGTTGTTGTTGTTGATTTGATTTTTTTAAATGTAATTGATTTCACTTGCAACTAATCTGAATTTCCTCTGCACCAAAATAGTTACACAAAAAAAGTTCTTGGCAAATAGAAAAGTTATGTTTCTACTTTTTGGCTTTCATTTCACATTAAATATGGTGATTAAGCTTCAACTTTGATGAGAACTTAAAACCTATTTGCAATAACCTTCATTATAATAGTATTTCTTATTAGTCTTATTTAGTAAATATAGTGCAAATATCACCAGAGTTTGTTTTGCTTGATCTTGAAGTTCTAAAAAAAAAATTAAATATTCTTTGTTCACATTTCAACGAATATTTTTTGCTCTCGTTCTTTTTATATCTCTTCCTATTCTCTTCCAATTTTAAAGTAAAATTGTTACTATGACTTTATTGTCTTGTGGGAGTTTTATGGCTAGTGACTTGTGGTTGACTTGATTATAAATTCATTGAGTATTCAAATGATATGAATAATGCAGATAATCAGATTAACTTCTTATTAACTTCATAGAGCTCAATTTCAAAATTCAAGTAAGGAAAACAGCAGCAATTACTCTCATATTCACTTGTTCCGCTTCTGTTTCTGTAACTCTAGATCTATTTGACAGTTGCCGGACTTGAATGTATTTATTTCACTTAAGGAGCTAATCGAATTGGTCCCTTTTAATTTGTACCCATCGTCATTTAGCAGCCTCAGCACGTTGGGACTGCCTCGAAATTCAATTACAAAAAATAGCGACACTCGCAAAAGGGCCAAAATTCTTCGCACCTCTCACCGTTTAAGGGAAGGCAAGAAAGAAAAAGAAAAAAAACTTAAAAACTGAACGGCATTGCCAGAAATTCAGTTAGCGGGTAGAAAGTAAAGCACACACACTGAATGAATTCTCCGAGTGTTTTCAGGGTAAGGAAAACGTGCACTTAAAATTTAATATAATTACCTCCATTTGAGAGCCCTTCTTGCCGATGGAGCCGCCACCCGTGTGGCCGCCACTCTGAGCGGCATTCATCCTGGTATTTGTATCTCAATCTGTATCTGTATCTGAAACTGTTGCCTATCCGCAGGCGGATTCGAGTTTTTGTATTGAGTCTTTATTAACAGCTTGAGTCTGGCTCGTTTATTGGTAATTATTGCTATATGTTGCTCCTGTTCGACTTGTTCTTGTTGTTGCTGTTGTTGTTGTTGCTGTTGTTATGGTCGACTCACAAATTATGTGTAACACGCGGACCAGGCAATAAATCCTTGTGGTTCCCTTCGTCCTTCGTTCTTCGTCCTTCTGCGGCTGCTGTTGCCAATTCCCAGTCTCGCCTTCAATTGAAATTAATGCTACTCGTTGTTGTGGCTTTTTCCCTTCTCTTTTTATTCCTTTTCTGTTTTTTAAAGAATTCTTGAAATGTTTTTTTTTCTTTTGCATTAGTTTAAGGCTGCATTTTTTATTAAGTTACATGGCGCCTTTATCTAAATATTTTGATGTAATTTTTATTTATAGAAATATTTATTTTCTCAATTTTTTTGCTCTTGTTTTTTAGCATTGATTTGAGAATTTGATAAATGTTTTTTTTTTATTTTGGATTAGTTGAAAGCTTGGGTTTTTATTTAGTTACTTGGCGCATTTGTGTAGTGTATATAATTTGATTTTATATTTTTTTTATAGAAATATTTATTTACTTATTTTATTGCTCTCGTGTCTTAGAATTGATTTGAGAATTTAATAAAAGTATTTTTGTTTTTTATTTATACACTTTTTTTGTGTTATTTTAAGGCCTAATTTTTTTTTGCTAGTTACATTGCGCCTTTATGTATATAATTTGATTTAATATTTATTTATAGAAATATACTATACTTCGGGGAAGTGGGGGGAGATGCATTCACTTTTATGTTTGCCGCTGTTTTTTGCACTTTGGCACGTGCCTAAAATCAATTGGCAATTTCAAGTTGCATTTCGCGTGTTGCCGATTTTCTCGCTATATATATGGAAATATATATTGATGAGTGTGTGTGTGTGTGCGCTGTTTTTATAAGTAGTAGTAATGTGCTACTAAAACTAAGCAAAACCGAAGCAGGTCCACGAATTGACAGCAACACTTGAGCATGTCTCGCAAAGACAATGGGCGTTGCGATATATGTGTTGTGTGTGTGTGTGTGTGTGTGTGTGTGGCATGCAACATGGGGCATGGCAAATGAGAGCAGCTCCAATGACAGGCGACAAGTGACGGCGACAGCGACAGCAAGCCAAGTTGAAACTTAAATAAGCCAACAACACAGAACACTGTATGTCAGATATAATGTAACCAACAAACACACACACACATATATATATATATATATACATATACACTGCTAAGCAATAATCATTCTAAGATTAAAGTTTCAAATTCTTGATTTTATCATGCATTTTAGAAGCATTACTTCAGTATATTATTGTTAAACTAATATAAAATGCGAATATAAAGTCAACCACTTGGCATTGAAGTAGTCAAAAAAGCCAGAAACATTTGGTTTTACTTGAAAAAATCCCAGCAAGCCTCGGCAATCAAAATTTTGGCGAAATATAAAGTGAAAAATCGTGCTTGTTTGGAATTGATATTATTCCGCAACGCCGAACTCCTTTCGCTCAGTGTAGAAACGCCATCTTTATCGTCATCCCTTCAGCTGCAACCCCCGTAATCCTCAGGCCCCTCGACGGGTATCAGATAACCATGGCAGCACGAGACTTGGCCAACGCTTCAGGGATATTAAAGATGAGTTCTTGGTTTAGTTTTCTGTCTGTGTGTGTGTGTGTGTGTGTGTGTGTGTGTGTGTGTGTGCCTCAATTGTTCATGTCCCAATTGATATGTACTCGAATGTCGCTGACAGAGTTTGTCAAAGGAAAAGCGGGGAAAACTTTCATGCAAACTGTTGCAAAGACAATTCTCGTTTTACTCCGAGCCAGAGTTAAACAAGGTATCCAAATACCTGAATTAAATTTCTAATAAGTGTAAATTTATGAGACTATCAGATGCAGTTCTCTAATATAATATTCAAAGCTCAGTTTATAAATTAATTCTGTGAAACTAAATTGAAACGGAAAACATAGACTAAAGTGCTAACCAAGCAAAATTTATTCAAATCTTAAGCTAAATCAACAAAATTTTCATATACATCATTTGATTGATTTAGCTTAAGAATGAACAAATGAGTAAGACTCAAAAGGAATGCAATTTGGTAAAAGTAAATTTATGTGTGAAATAAAGCAATACAATAACATGATTTGTTTTTAAAAGTCCATTAATAAGTAAAATAAATCAAATGAATGCATGTTGGTCTCTGCGGCAAACTTTGGAAATGTGAATTGACAGCAGAATAAATAAGTGAGAATTATATTGTTTCTGCCGGAAAATGTCTGAATGCAAATTGTTAATAGCCTTGAAGCAATTTATGTTTCATTCATTTCGGCAGCTGTTTTCAAAGGAGGCTCCTATAATATAATAAAAGCAAGAAATTGCTCTGGATGAGCCATAAATATAACTCGATGTACTTGCTTTAATTTAATTTCAAGCAGATATCATAATAAAAAGCATTCCATGATTTATTTTGCATTTTTTACCATTTATTTCACAATTTCCTCCTCGTTGTTTTGGTGCTCAAATACCTATTGAAGATCTCTTTGGACTGGATGACATCAAATATTAATAAAGTGGATTCATGTGAGAGTGTGTGTTCTTGTGTGTGTGTGTGTGTGTGTGTGCGAGACAGTATCCTGCTTAGAAATGTCCTGCGGACAATAAAAGGATAAACGCATTTGCACGTAGCATTTGAAGTTGATTTCAAATTGAGTTTTGTAACAAGAATAAACAAGTGCCAAAGAATAATAGAAACAAAGACACAGACAGAGACAGAGACAGAGACAGAGAGACGAGAGACGAGAGAGAAAATGGGAAGTAGAGATAAATAGATAAAAAGATTGAGGCCTCAGCAGAGAGAGCCAAACAAAATATGATGAAGGCAATTCAGCTGGGTTGACCCAATCCTTTGATAAGCAAAAAAAATAAAATAAAAAAATAACAACAACACAAAGAAAACAAAAACACATGTCTGATTGTAGTTTGGGCCATGGTCAGAACTGGACTGGAGACTGGGGACTCGGGACTGGGGACTGGTAACTGAAACTGACCATCTACGAGTATAAGCCAAATGTGCACACTGATTGCTGTTATTGTTGTTGTAGTTAAAGTTGCCTTTGTTAGCTGCCAATTTGCCTAAAAAGTTTGCACAGAGATTTAATACGTTTTGCGGCAAATGGTCAAGGGACAAAAGGGTCAAAACAAACAGAGACAGAGACGAGCAGACAGAGAGTGAGAGAGAGGGATCAAAGAAGAACCGAGAAGTAGAAGACGGAGTGTAGAATCACCAAGTGAACTACGAAACACTTTTATTTTTATGCGTTTGCTACGTGATTTAATTAGCTTGCATCGCTGGCAATTAGAGGCGCCTCCTAAATGGCATTTGTCTATGGCTAATTACCAGGCATTATTAACATATTGCTGCCAAAAGCGCCAAACGCAAAACAAAACGTGAGGACTCGTCATCGTCGTCGTCGTCGTCGTCGTCTCGCACGTACGCAAACAAATGAAATGAACAAAATGCGAAAAAAACAAAACAAAAAAAAGAGAATATGATAATTATAATAATAAAGCAAAGCCGAGCGATAAGCGCAATAATCAACACAATTCCAAAATGCCAGAGCTGAGTCTAAATCCCACAGAAAATCTGTTTAAAAGTGGACCAAACGCACGACGGGCAGATACCCTGCACTACGCACACAAACAACCAGCAAACGTCATAATAAAAAGTGATATTATATAAAATGTACATTATAATAATATGATGATGATTTTTCAAAAATTTTCATAGGTGAAAATTATGAATAATAATAAATATTTAATAATAGGGCAACACTGTTCTTAAAAACATAATTTATAAATTGAAAAATCATACAATGAAAATACAAATATTTATTTTTTTCATTCCCTGACATTAACTCAACACATGTGACTGACGGCTTTTCTTTATAAGCTCCTCCAGATCGCAAATCACGACAAATAAATTAAAAAACTTAAATTTATGTAAGAATATACCCACTTCCAAATGAACTGCAGGGCAGAAACAAAGAGAATTTCACACCAGACCAAGTAAAAAATATAAAGAGAAACGTAACAGATTTCAAACTCTCTCTCCCAATCTCAAGTAAATAAGGTAAGAAATCAGCATGCAGACGGCGAACTGCGAGTTTCGTTTGGTTTTTGTGGTAGATTTTTGTTTTTTGGAAGAGACAGTTGGGGGACGGAATTCGTTACGTTTTAGTGCCCCAAAGACACACAAAAAAAAAAATAGAGAAAACAGAGTTGCAAGTTACCAAGATTCCGATTCCGAATTTACCCGGGGCGGATTTGTTGGCACGGGCAATCAGAAAGCAGACCAAATCAGGGGCCAAAACGCAAAGATTTGTTTGGCTTTAGCTGCAGCCAAAAAAAAGGCAAGGAAACGCGTTAGAAACACTGGCAGCAGCAATTTGCAACATTTATTTTAACAATCTTTGGCAGTAGTCGGTAGTTGGTTGTCGAAAGTCAGCAGGCAACAGGCAAAAACCAACGAAACCCAATTTTGATTGAGGCATTTGCTGCAAATGGATCAGATGGCGATTTCACTTTGATTGGGAACACAACTCACTACATTTCTCTGTCTTTTTTTGTCTGTCTCAATTTTACTGATTGTGCAGGTTGCTTTACCTAAGCCTCTCAATATCCACTTGCAGTTCTTTGTTCATCCTCGCAACATGTCGTATGCTTAATAAAACTCTTTGCTTGGGCAACAATTGTCAAGAAGTGCGTACTGAATATTTCATTGAAATTTGTTAAATTGATAGCATCTGTAAATTATTTAAACATGTTTATTTCAATTAAGAAGCATTTATGCCTATTTAATTCTGAGTAAAAACTTTTTCAACTCAGTTTTGTTGAATTATTTGTTAAAAGTTAAAATAAATATATGAATATTTGTTTATACGGAATTTGCCTCATTTCATAATTGCAACTTGTCGTATACTTAATTTAATTCTATTACGAGCATATGTTAATATTTGTGTTTATTTATTGCATTGACTTTGGGCTTTCATTTAACCCTTTATTTGGATTTATTTCAAATTGTTTGCAACTGGTCGTATGCGAAATATGCAAATATGATTATTATAGTGTTTTAGATGAAATATTTGTCTATTTATTGTCATAACATTCCTCTGATGTCCAGGAATTTGTTTTATGTTATGAAATTTTGATTGCTTTAATTTCTTTGGAAATATTTATTAAGCTATCGTTTTGTATTGCTATTTAAATGAATGGTTTGAAATCATTTATCAATTGAATTATATTGATTTCTAATCGCATTAGCTAAATATTATTTTATGCAATTATTATTTGGCAAATCAAATTGATCATTAACACTTGATAAATTGTTTAGCCTTTGCGCTTGTGACATTTTTATTTATTTGTTTTCAACTTGTTGTTGGGCAAACAATAAAATTTGAACTGTGTGTTTTTGAACTGCAGCTGTCGCTTGTGAAACAAACCCAAAAAAAAGGATAAAAACTACACGCTCGGTTGAAATAAGCACCGCAACGGGGCGTGGCACGAACACATGACATACACTCAATTAAATTGCCGATGCAATTATTGCAGTTCTGTAATTCGAATTACAGAGTCATTGGCATAGCGCGCGAAATTCAAACGGAAGACGGAGATCGCGCGCGAGCGAAAGGACGATGGAATTCGTAACAGGACGAGGACGATTGAAATATGATGTTTAACTGCTGCTCGTCTTACGTAGCTTTCGTTTCGTTTCTGCGTGCGTTGCGTGCGGGCGTGCGGCACTGCGACTGCAGCAGTTGGCGTTGTGGGCATAACTGAGACTGTCGCGTCCGACGAACGCACAAGCGGCCACCGACTGAGCGACAGACCGAGCGGACGGAGCGTTATCACAGCATGCGGCAGGCGCTGATTTGAAAAGCTTTCCTCCGCACGGAAGCTTTTTGTGGCACGCAAGCTTCGCTGCGCGTAATCACGTGGCAGGCTCACGGAATGCGACGAGCAAAACAAAGGGCACCAAAAACTCAAATGAAATAGAGCCGCAGTAAATGAACTTTCACCTGCTTGATGCACGTGCCACATGCCACATGCCACATGTGCGTCATTCCAGCTGCCAGCTTGGATCTCAGTGGATTGCTTCGTTGAACCAAACTGTTGATCGGGCGCGTGACACGCGTTGCGCATACGCCACGTTGTCTTCGGGGACATTTGATTGTGGCCATAAGTCAACGCAACTGTCACGCCCACACCCACACCCACGCCCACGCCCACAACCCCTTCGCAAGTGCCAGAGCAAAAATGTAAATTGCATGTGCCACAAAATAAAACCGCTTTTATGGCACAGTGAATAAACGCAGTCAGTTGAACAAACATAAATATGAACATGAATATGAATATAAATGTGACCAAAATCAAAGCCAAAGTAAGAGTCAAAGCCGAAAGTGAAAGCCAATGCCGATGCCGATGCCGATGCCGATGCCGATGCCGATGCCAGAGGGTCCTTCTCAGCTTGCACTTTGTTGTCCTGCTTGATAAGCAGTTTTGCCTTTCAACATTGTTGCTGTGTCAACACTTTCCAAGTCAATTGAAAAACGTTTTTCAAGCAAAAGTAACACTCAAAGTTCATCAAGTAACAAAACTTCAAACTAACTGAAAAACTCGTAGCGAGAGACAGATAGAGAGATAGATAGATGGAGGTATTAGAGATGGGCAGCAATATGTTTTATACTTTACTTTCATTTATATAATACGAAAATAAGCGACAAAAAAAAATGTATAAAGTTAAGAAAAAAATTTAACAATCAACTTTAATCACTTTTCATATTCGAAACTATTTTATTTTAATTTAACTTAAATCATACGTTAAAGAGCAGTCGATAAACAAATATATTATATTTATAATAATATAAGAAAAGAAGTTTTAATCAGTATTTAAATAAATTTATTTGAAATTATTTAATATAAAAAAAGGATTCAATAAGAAACACTATCAGCTAAATTTATAAACACAATTAAAAAATAAAATTGTATCGATATTTTGTTATACAAAATTGATGCAAACTAAGAGCATTTAAATTAAATTTGAATTCTTTTATAAACATTTCATAAATCCCAAGAAAATAAAATAAATATATCGTTAGCCATCACTGGAGCGATAGTGAGAGAAATCAGCAGCAGGACAGGCCATAAATTTTGTCGAGTTTGCTTTTAAATGCAGTGCGAAAAGGAATATATATCTGCTCGCTCTGGCTGTGCAACATGGCGTATGCTCAACGCTCTGCACTGGACACCACCGATGATTTATGTGCTCCAAAGGATGCAAAGGAAGCAATAATAACACACAGTTGTACTATATTTCAAAGTTGTGGCTGTCGTTGTTGTTCTTGTTGTTGTTGTTGTTGTTCTGGTTGTTGTTCTGGTTGTTGCTACGCATTGTTGTCAGTTATTTGAAGTTACATTCCATTTAATTATTTCGAGTACCAAACTGTGCACAGCTTTTTTGTGGATTCTAAGCTTGCAAGCACAGGAAAACTTTTCATGTCTCACCTTAAGTGGGTTAAGCTTGAAAGCTTTGGAGAGCTTAAAGCTCACTTACTTTGCAGCTTTTAGTGGGCGTATTGTGAGCCACAGATGGCGCTGTTGTGTAGACTTTCCGTTCCTTGAGATTCTAACTGTTAGTAAGCTCTATTAGAGATGCCTCCATTTAAAATTAAGAAAAGAGTACTTGGTTATTTTATTAAACTTATTAAACTGTATATCTGAATTGTGCTCAAATAAGGAAAAGAAAGAAAGAAAGTATTCACTTTTGATTCTGAAAAAAGAAAAAACCTTTTTAAGGCTTTCCTATTTTATTATATTTTTTTAGCAACCAAAATCCATTTGGTTTAACTACTAAAAAATAACAAATTTGATTACTTTTAAAACAGTAATTTAAAGTACTCTTTTAAATGCAGCCGTGTTTTTTTATGTTTTCAATATTGACAGCGTGTATAAATCCAAAGAAAATATAGAAAAAATAATTTAGACAGGCATAAACTCGGACCTCCAAAGCGATTTATTGTAGAACACAAAGCTATTAAATTGCAAAGTAAAATCAGAAAACTATTTCATCAAAAAGAAACCATAACAAAGAGAGATTAAATATGAAATCAAGTGAAAACTACATTTGGCAAATTACAAAATATTTGATAACCCAAAGGCAGGAAGAAGATTTTAGGGAAAAATGAAATCCATATTTATAGATTGCAACGCTCCAAAGTTAAAATACCAATGAAACTATTTGATGGCGTAAAGTGCATTCTGCTTGATGGAAAAACGTTCAGTACGGGTGGCACTCGCTATTGTGTACTCGTAAACTGTTGTAAAAGCTTGAAAATTTACCATTTAATAAATTTGCCGGAATCTGTGCAATGATTTTATTGCTGTTGTTGTTCTTGTTGTTCTTGTTGTTGTTGTTGCTGATGTTGCGGTTTGTCATCAGTTTACAGTTTTTATGGTTTGTTGTCTACTCTGTTTGGCATTTCCTTCCAGTGTTGTGGAATTTTCAGTTATTACGGTATTTTTTGCTACTTTCACAAGCTGCGCACAATTCCCAAAAGGTGCAACAAGGAAATGAATTCAAGCGAAAGCTGCGGTAAGACTGTCTGTGTGTGTGTGCATCTGTGTGAGTGAATCTGTTAAACATACACTGAAACAAAATTCGGCCGACCTTGATAGAATCGTTTCCAAACGGTGTCAAAAGTTCGTCAATCACGGAATTTCTTAAATCGATTTCAAAAAACTGGTTTCAAGTACGATTTTCCAATTTCTTCTCTTTTCATTTTTGGATTATCGCTGCTCTATAAGAATTGTTTTCAGTGAAATCAAAAGTCTTAGGCTGTTTTGATTATTTTAATGCTGAGTGGTTGTCATTTTATATTAATATTGTGTTATTTTCACAATAATATACTGATGCTAAAATCAAGAAATATGAACTTGAATTTCAGAATGTAGTTTCTTTCAGTGTAGTTGCCGTTGTACGTCTAACGAATTCATCAAGAGCGCAATACACAGCGCACAAAAGCCGAAGAAAAATGGAAAACTGAGGCCAAGGCGCCCTGAGTAAGAGTAATAGATAAAAGACAACACCAATACAAATACACACACACACACACACACACACACGCATACAGTGAAGGAAATGCGAATGCGGATGCGGATGTTGACCGGCACACGGCGTTGGTGGCAAGTCTCCATTGGACTTGTGGCAAATGCATTTGTTGTGTGCAACAAGCTGTCAGTTGTTGTTTGTTGCAGCTGTCAGCATCGAAGTGCCCTCCATTCCAAAGATCTGACTGCCATCTCTCAATCTCTCTCACTCTCACTCTCTCTGTCTCATAATCACACTCTTTCTTTTTCCCTCCCTCTCACTTCAACTCCTCATCGTTTTCCATTTCCCATTTCGCATTTAGTCAGCGAATTTGATTACATTTCATTTGGTAATCCCCATTGCAATTTACAATTAAAACCCAGCTGGGGAAATGTTGTTGACGATGACAATGGATTAAATGTTAGCTGCACTTTCAGTTACGACATTTTGGCAACAACAACTGCCATTTAACTGAGTTCACTGCGTGTCGCGGGGGGATTGATGGGAATGACGTTGAAATACGAGAAATTTTAAGGTTTCAGATGGATTCGACAATGCAAAGATGGCGAAAATAAAATGTTAGAAGGTAGGAGAAAAATAGACAATAGATTGAATAGTTAGTTCAAGCAAACACAAGTCCCATTCAACTTTAACAAACATTTGAAAAACTTATTTTTATTGTTTTTCCGCTTTCGACAGCTGCATTTGCTTTGCAACAAATTGGATTGACTTTCCATCTATTTTGTAAACTTATCTAGAAAATATATAATATATTATTATAAATTATTTAATTAAAAAAAAATAAATTATTAATTTCAATTATTTAATAAAAATATAATACATTATTAATTTAAATTATTACTAATTTTGGTTTTACAAAATATAAGCTATTTTTTGTTTGCCCAAATTCGATTACTAACATTTTCCATCTAACTAAAATCTTTATATGAAATCTAATATAATTAAAAAGAAATAAAATAAATACAAATTTGTATCCTTAGAAAAGTAGGAAATAATAATGAAAAGAGCTCAACTCGTTTGTGTGTTGTACGTCACAAATGTGAAATAGAGCCCAACTAATTTAAGGAGATTGTTAGAGAATGTCATGGAAATACAATTGCCGAGTGCGTTGCTTGGAATTTGCCTCAGTCTCAGTCTCAGTCTGAGTCTGAGATTCAGCGTGGCCATCGGAGAGGACGAGGATGAGGCTCAATTCATTCATTCATTCAATTCACAGGTGCAGGAATCCAACTCAGGGCTCGATGACTGCATTGTGCCGGAGGCTGTGATTCAGAGATTCAAAGAGCCCGAGCAGGAGCTGCAATTTAATTCGAAACGTCAACTCCGAAAAAGCAGCAGCAGCATCGACCCAAGGCGAATGTTTGAATCTGGCCATCGAGTTCGCATTTGCCCGGTAGAAAATAACAAAGAAATAAGTATTGAAAAACCAAAGACAAAGTCGAAAATGCCAAAAGAGGAGGACTTCAATGACGATTGGGATGAAAGCGATAGTAGAAATAATGATGATGAAAAGGATTTTACGGCGCGAGTTTCCTGTTTACTTCGAACACTCTATGAAAACACAAAAGCAATGTCCGCCGATCTGGAGGAACTCAACGCGGGCATCTCAAGTCCAGAAACAGCAGCGAAATGCAAAGACTCGAAGCACAAAAGACCCAAGAAACTGAGCAAGGAGAATTACTGCTCCAATGATGATGATGATGATGATGATGCGAAATCTGTGAAGAGCGAGAGAGACAACGCGGCGTATGCGCAATCAGCAGCAGTAGAGAATAGTCCGCGAATATCCTTGCAAGATCAGGCATCGCATCGCATTCCCCTTGTGGATCTCCAGCTGCCATTTATGGTGCCATCTCCCAGTGTCCTTGTGCCGCTGCTCAATCGCCGCTCCTGGTCCCTGGCCCTTCCCAACTTCGAGGAGCGACGTCGCTATCTCAGCGCCCTCAACGAGCTGCGGTTGGCCAGAGCCATCCAGGCAGCGGCTGCGGCCCGGAATCGTCAAGGACCAAGTCAGAGGAGCAGCGAGTTCCAGGAGCACGTGGACGAGTTCAAGGAGAATCTCCGCCGACTCGTCTCCAATCGGGCAGTGATCGAGCGACGGGTCAACGGATTACTCGATGGCATCCATAATCTATAATTTCATTCGATACGCTTCATCATTTGTTGTCTTTTTTACAGAGCAATTTATATATAAATATCTTATGATGATGAGCTATAAAATAGCGTCGTCAGTCACGATATTAAACATAGTTTAAATATGCAGGCAGTCCAACTTCAGAAGAGAATTTGCCATATCACTTTAATAATTGTTGCCTAAACTAATAAAATTCGATAAAATCATATACCATTGTGTCTAGTTAAGCTGCTAATTAAGCCAAGATATTCAAACAATTGTCTTGGCTGATTAATAGAAACAAGAACTTAATATCGGTTTAATGGGCAACAAATAAAGTAGTTTGTACTTTCACAAAAGAAACTTTGCACTTCGAGTTTCACTTTGAGATTCGCTTATGACATAAATGACATTTTAGACAATGTTCACTTCAGTGAAGTAGGTGACAAAATTCTGTAACTTTTCAGATTATTTTTTCTGATATATGAAATATATATTTGAAGCACTTCAAAAGAAATAGAGACAATTAAATTAAAATGGAAAGAAAGATAAAAATGATAAATAATTAAATGGAAAATAAAGTGCGTAAATGGATGCTCAATATATATATTTATTTTTTAGTATTCGTTTTTTTTTTTTAATTAAATCAGTTGATATAAGTAAATAAGTTTTATTCCTAACTCCAGCTTGATCTGTGGAGATAATGCCTTAATTTTCTCTTTCAGCAATTTTTTTTAAAATAACCTCAACTTGAACGAGCTTTACACTAAGCAAATAATGTTCTTAAAATATAAAAAAATACTACAATCAATTCTTGATGCAACCATATCACACTTTCTCTTCAACGGAACAAAGCAGTAATTGATTTTGAATTTATTGCGCCCTTTTTGTATCTAACAAGTTTAAAGGTCAGCAATGATTACCAATCAATCAGTCAGACATTCAGACTGATTCATAAAGCGATTATTCACATACTCCTCACTCTATTCTATTATACCCAAATGCACTGAGAAAAGGGATTTGCAAGTCTCACGACTGTCAGTTGGTCTGACAGTCGACACGACGAATTGTCGAGTTGACGTTTTCGGGCGCTTCTAACAAATTAGTGCATCAACTGCAGGAAGACCGATTCAATTCAGTTGCCACTGAGTGCATTTTAGTAGATGTGAATATATGTGAATATATGTGTGTGTGTGTGTGAGTGTGTGTGTGTGTGTGTGTGTGTGTGGGAACAATGGCAAAAAGGATTCAAAGCGTTGGCGACTCTGAATGTTACAGCCTTGCATTGTCCCCAAAATGCGCATGTGTGTGTGTGTGTGTGTGTGTGTGTGTTTGTGTTTGCGTGGGAGTAACTGTACTGTGGTTAACAGTACATGAGTGCACTGAAAAAAATACGGAACAAACTCAATCCGAAGCTGTGTCAGAAGTTCGTTAAGCCCAGTTTCCATTTTAGCTATTTTTATTTATTTATTTATTAATGAAGAAAACATTACAAAAATTGAATAAGAATACAAATGTAAGCTCTAAATAAAGCTTTAACAAAATTACAATTAAATATTAAACCAAATGTGGATTAATTTAATTAAGTGCGATTTTTAATTCCTTCTCCGCAGCTATTTTGATTAACGAATTTGTTCAGTAAATCAAGAATTTTAGAACGAAATTCTTTTCTGTGTATGTGTGTAGATGTGTGTGTTTGTCTGTGTGTGTGCCAGTGTGTGTGTGAGTGTTCAAGTGGGCGTTCATGTTTGCCAGCTTGCCGCTTGAGTTCTTTGGAAATCATTCAAAGCCATTTTGTAATTGTTTTCGCAATCACAACAAAATCGATTTGTAAATATTCGCTATTAACTTGAGCCTTACAGCACAGTAACCACGCCCACTCAACACACACACACACACATACAAGCACACTTCCATAGACAGATTCACACGCATACACATATGACGTAAAGTGTCCTTTTGTCAACTCGTAGGCTCCTCGGCCTTGTCCTGCCTGGCTCTGCCCTGCATTTCATGAGCCGCACTGAGAATATCTCGGAGTCGCAGTATCTTTTTGTCTGACAATTACAGCCAGACGGCAGCTTAAATTTCATTTCATTGCCTACTTCCAGGAGGCGAGGACACGTCGACATTTTGTCTAGCTTACGCAGGGATATCGTGATTTATTTCTGCTGATAGGCGCGAATTCAAAATCGATTTCTAAGCCCAAAATGCTGCGCTAAGCCAAAGTCCCTTAGTCTTAGTCTCCTGTTCTCCGGGTCTTATTATTTTAATAGCTTTGATTTGAGCTCAAATTCGCGGCAATTGTTTTATTCTTCTTTTTTTGTTTGTTTGTCGTTAAACTCTCAGCATGGCAAAACAAAAAATCCGACAAAATCATCAATTGTTGGGAATGTGTTTTTATGTGGTTTTTTTTGTCTCGGTATCTGAATACGTTAGAGTGACAAGGCAAATGGTAATGATTCCATTTATTTTGCATTTACTCGCACTAAAAGCTAATTTAGCTGTAATAAAAATAAAAGCCATCATTTGATAAAAACACAGCGAAGATAAAAGAAGTGCGAACTACTTAATATCTTATTTCATTGCAAGCAATTTCAATTTTTTCCTAATGTAATTTTAAGGCATTTAAATATAAATGTACATAATATTTTCTGCTTCATACTACACAAATTTGATTTCTCTACCACTTAATTTAATTGGAAAGAAGTTGCCGTTTTATTTTTTCAAATCAAAAAACAATTTAACGAGAACTTGCATGGCACTCCTTAACATTTTATTGAAAAGCAAATGACGCAATTTCAAACTTTCTTCTGAGACCGCTGTCATATTTATCTTTGCATGTTTGTCTATATAATTGAACTTTTACATTTTCCAATCCCTCTTTTCTTTATCGAAACAAGGTCTTTGTTATTATTACAGGTAAATAAATTTAACAGAGATTCTTAAAAAAAGGTTGAGAAATAAATTTATGCTCAAGAACGTTTAAGATTTCTTGTGCATTTGTATTCCTTATAGAAAGCATATATAGTCTTATAGTTCAAAAGTAAACTAAAGCTGATAAACTGTTATATATTCAGTTCATATTTCATAGATCTTTTGGCATTTTATCAGTAATTCTTTCATTCATCACGCATTTTATTGCAACGGGAAGGAGAAAGAGAAACAGAAAGAGAACGAGAGCAAATCAGACAGAAAAATGAGAAACCAGCTTGATGGCTTTATTAAAATTGGAATCATGTCGGCTGCGTTGCGGTTGTTAAATAATGGAAATTATTTGCATAGCTGGGCGCAACGTGACGTATACTTGATGTGCCTGCTGTTCAACACAGCGGAGCATAAATAGCTTAGCTTTAAAGCCGCCAAGACAATATGTGCAGTATTATTATTGTGGACCCTAAGTAACCTAGCCAGGGTTGTCGCTAGGGTTGCACTCCGCCCCGTGCTGTATGTGGGGTTATTTTTGTGTTGCCCTGATGGCAAGGTCAGTCCTCTGAATGCTGTGAACTTGAACTTTGTCAGGCCAAGACGAACAGCAGCTGCAGCAGCTGCAGCTTTAATTATGGCAGACAACACCTGACAACGCCAACGAGTTGCTGTTGTTGCCGCCATCGCTGTTGGTGCCGCCATTGCTGTTGTTGCCGCCATCGCTGTTGTTGCCGCCGTTGCTGTTGTTGCTGTTGTTGCTGTTGCTGCAATTAGACGCAAAACGAGGCACAAAGCATAACACATAGCACATAAGGCATACGAGAGCCACCTGGCATACGATGCACGACAGTGTTGCCCTTTTAGCTATTTTATTGCCAGATTTGGCACTTTTTAATTGCAAAAGCTAAAGCAATTTTTACAAAATTATTTCACTACTTTTGACTTTTGTCAAATTAGACAACGAAAAATATTATTCAGAAAATAAAAACTCAAGATGCTGTTACTTAAACATATTTATATACATGTTTATCTTTCAGTTATAGTCAGAATATCAAAATGTATGGCATCCCATTTTCTTTTTGAAATTATGTTATTTTTAGACAACGAAAAATATTATTCAGAAATTAAAAACTCAAGATGCTGTTACTTAAACATATTTATATACATGTTTATCTTTCAGTTATAGTCAGAATATCAAAATGTATGGCATCCCATTTTCTTTTTGAAATTATGTTATTTTTTGTTTCAACTACATTTTTTAAATGTTCTAAAATTCTTAAAAATATGACATTTCAGTCAAGAATGCCATCGATACTGACAAATTATTTTATATTTTGATAAAATAGATCAATAATACCAATCTTTAAACGGCATTTACGTATGATATTCTTATGTAAAAGTGTTCAATGAAATTAGCAATTTTTGCTAACACTTTTTAAACTTTTTTTTTTTGCCAATTAGGCTATTTTAACTAATAATAATTTGAAGCCATCGATACTGACAAAAAAATATTTTTGGTAAAATAAATTAAGTAAAGCTATACTTTATGTTTTATTTATCAACTTTTAAAAGGCATTTAGGTTTTTATCTGTAATGATAAGATTAAGACATTTCTGGCAATTTTTGCTTTGTCCATTTAGCTATTTCAACCCATAAAATTGCGGCAACACTGGTACACACTGTACTTGATAGGATACGAGTAAATAACAAGCATAAGGAAATTCTTTACACGCTCTGTACAGCAAAAATTTGTGTGCATACTTTGAGGCGCTTGGCACGCCTACAATAATTCTATTCCACTTTGCCTGCTATTTACTTAAGAGGCGTCAAAGTTTTTATGAATTATGGGCATACCTTTGGACACATAGTCAAATGGAGGCATAATCAAATTCATGACAATATAATGGCATCGTTAGAATGGAACTGAGACGGAGACGGAGACGGAGACAGAGACTGAAACTGAGTCTGGGACCACAGGTAACCACAGAAGTCGCTTTGCCGCCGGCTGTCCATTAGCCATAAGACTTTTGTCTTACAGTCAACATCAATGTCCTGTCCTGTCCTGTCCTGTCCTGTCCCTTCCTGTCTCGTCCTTTTTCTTGGCTAGAATGTCCCAGCCACGCTTGGAACTTAATAAATTCAGTGAACTGCGCATTAATCATAACAACAGTGATGAAATTGGCTTTCTATCTCTATCTCCCTTGCTCTAGCTAGCCATCTCTTTCTTATGGTCCCTCGCAAGTTGACATTTTTGTAGTAAACTGTCACTTTAATCATCTCAGCATTTAAGATTATCTTTCAGTTTATTTCACAGGACGAAAACTTTGAGTAATAAGCTTTTCAGTTCCCCTTTAATAAAGCACCTTTAATTAAGTAGCAAGAATATAAAAAGACATTTATATCTGTCTGCAGTATATAAATTTAACTTTTATCATTGTCAAATTCGCGACATGCCACAAATTCCATTTTCTTGGAATTAATATAGCTCATGAGTAAACTTTCGAGTACATTCAAGACTTCAAAAATATGATTCGATTAATAACAAGTTTCCAAAAATAAACTAAGAATATCTTAAGCCTCGTTCAGTTAATAAATAAAAACATTTTCAAGAACTCGTGGAACACTTAATTTGCCTTGAACCAAAGTTACTCATACGTAAGTTTCCATGTATTCTTAATACTTTGATCTTTGACTAGAGTAAGTCAATATAAATAAAACATGTTATCACAATTCCTTTGAATTACAAACTGAATATATATTATGCCTTTTCTTGTTAATAATATGTTGAAAAGTGAATTTAACTCACAACAAAAATTATTCAAATATTAATCATTCGACGTGTGGCACACATAGAACAAAGGAACAGGAAAAGGGGGACAACAAATTAATTAAAGATTTAATCAGTTTTCACTTACCGAATGCTGCAGCGTTTTAAGCATATTGTGTTTTTGGTTAGTTTTATTATTATTTTTCGATTGTGTTTATTTTTTTATGGACACACAGATACACACAAGTACATAAAGTATACATTGGATTGGTTTGTGAATGTGAATGTATGAGTAGTTTTTCATTTTTTTTTTGTTATTGTGTGGTTGTGTGTGTGTGTGTGTGTGTGTGTGTGTGTGTGTGTCGGGGGAGTAGAAGAGAAAAAGAAAAATATATTTTAAAATGATTACACATTAAGCTTTTGATTGTTGCGCTGCAAACGCTTCAATCGCAATATACATATACATATGTACATATGTATGGATTATTATTTATATATGCGTATGCAAGTGTGTTTAGTTGTATGTGTGTGTGTATGTGTGTGTGGAGAGGATGCATGAGATAGTCAAATAGTTAGACAGTCAGTAAAATGAGTATGCACACATGTTTGTTTAAGCTTAGATACACTAACTAGACGCTGCTAAATAAATACATAGATACACATATTTATTACTTACCTGAACCAAGCGACCGAGAAAATCTAATAAAGCGTAAGCAACTGACAGATCGAGAGAGTCAGAGAGGGAGAGAGAGAGAGAATGTGTGTAAAAGGACTGGCTAAAATGCCAGCAGGCATTGGCAACTGTTAAACGCTGACATCTATTGATTTTGACAATAAAATATATACAAGGCAACTCAACCTCTCTCTTCTTCTTTCTCCAACTCTCTGTCTCTCTCTCTCTCTCTCTCTCATTCCTGTGCCCTTTGCGTTAGGAAAAGGGTAAAAACGCAAAACTTTATTTGATTGTTTGGCACCCGCAACACCCAAAAGAAAAGCGACACCACAAGAAAAAGATATATATATAAGTATATATAAAAATAAAAAAATACAAGAAAATATATAAAAATAGAGGGAACACATTGCTTCGAGGGGTTGACGCTCTGTGCCTCTTGCAACAATCAGCTTTAAATGCTCTGCCATATTGTGTTAGACATTTGACATGTTAGTATAAACATGTATACATATGTGTGTGTGTGTGTGTGTGTGTGAGGCCTGCGAGCGCCTGTTGCCACAACCAAATGTCACGTTTCGCTTTTATTTCAATTTGCAATGTGAGAGCGAGCGAACAACAAATCTGATTTTGAACTCAATCAAGCTTATCGCTCTCGGCCAACAGTTACGCCATATTGTATAGGCTTATCACAAGTGTATGTGTGTGTGTGTGTGTGTGTGTGTGTGTGTGCAGTGACTATGAAGACAACGTGGTCTGCATTCAATTCGATTAACGTGAGCAACTCTTCTGTCTTTCATTCACCGACAGTTATTCGGTATCGCATCACAGCAGCCTCGTCATCCACCTCCAACTCCACATTCACAATCGCTGCGTCATCATCATTCCCCAGTCTCATTCTCATCTCTATCGTCAGCATCATTCACCTGTCCAGCTCATCAATTATGCGGCGCAACAAAATCCACGTTGTTGCAACTGCTGCACGGTGAATCCGTGTGAATCCCCCAAAGACATGTTGTTTGTGTCTGTGGATCAGAGCACGATGCTGGGCAAATCAATTTGCCAAATTGCATAAGTCAGCCAATCTGGCCAACAGCCCACGTGACACGTGACACGCCCCCTTCCAGCCCCTGTGATTACAGTTATTCGACAACTTTAAAATATTCCTTTTTATTATCTGACAAGCAAATTGGTTTAGCGTTGCAAAAGATTGCAACATTTCGATTACCTTTATGGAACTCGCTAAAATACACCAACACACACACACACACACACATCTACACACTCACATACTTTGCTCTGCCATGTGAAAAGCTGCTCACATTTTTACAAGAAATATTTTCCATACAAATTTCTTTGCTCATGTAAAGCGAAAATCCAACAAGCAAAAGACATTTGGAATGCGGCACAAAAAGTGGCATAACGAATTGCTTATACTCTTTCGTGCTTGCATTTTAAAAAAAGGTATATCTATTATGAGATATGAAAAGTAAATTTATGTTGAAATCGTGATTTAATTTGATGTTATTAAAATAATAAAACAATTTTCTAATGTGAATAATACGACTGTTTTCAAATAATTTGTGTAAATAATTTTACAAATTATCTAAAATAAATATAATATTATTTATAAACATATAAATTATTATAATTATAATAAATTTAATTTATTGGAGTTTTTATTTGAAACGATAATTAACTGATCAATATATTTGAAAAAGTATGAATATAAGTATTATCTATATCTTAAAACTTGGAGTACTCTCATAGATGTGCACATACCTTATTCTGAAGTTCTATTAGTAACAGTTTGTTTCTCTTTGGCATACATTCTAATACCCTTTCCTGTGTCCCCAAGAAATTCAACTAGCAGCTCGTGTGGATCCCAGAGAGAGATTTATGACGCCTTCTTGTCAAAAATAAGGTTTAACAAAAAAAAATAATAATGCAGGGAAGAAGAAGCCAGCTGTTTTGGTGTTGGCATGAAAACGGCTTAAATGTCGGGCCAAGATGAAGAGATGAAGAGGCGGTTGTTGAATGTGGCTAGAAGTCTGCATCGACAGCTGTTGCAAGTGCAGCGGCTTTGTCGGAGTTCCGCTTTCATTTTTATGGAACATAATCAAACGGTTGCACTTGGCACTTTAATGAGCTTGTTTCACATGAGCTCCCAACGTCAACGACATCATTGTGGGTATCCTTGAAGAGCGAAAAAACAGGATAAAAAAAAGAAAAGTGGAAGGAACGAAGAGTGCTTTAATCGAGTGTTGTACGACGAATTGATACCCTGTGACTAGTTATGTGAAACTAGCTTTAGATAAGCTATTGAACATCTTTTCTTCTTATTATATTCGAAAATGAATCATCATCAGCAGATGTAACCGTATTATAATGCCAACAGATCAACACTACGTGCGTATACTTGATAAATTTATTTTATTTTAAACGTATCTCTCAGTGGACGTTAAATAACTAAATAAAGTGTATCCTTATCCATTTCTTTGACTTATTCAGGGTATATGCAAAGCAGAACAAAAGTGCAATAATGTAAAGCTCTAAGCTACTTTTTTTATTGGCCGTAAACCAGTTGCAGAGCCCCTTAGCTTGATTGAGTCACATTTGTCTGGCTTAATTAAATTCGGCGAGTTACTTATTAGACTGCACTTACCTGCACACATTTCTTTCTCGTTCTCGTTCTCGTTCTCGTTCTCGTTCTAATTCTCTTTTTTTTGCTTCCTTTCTTCGTGGATTTATTGCATTCACGGCGTGCAAACATAGAAACTAGTTAAGAGCGAAGTAGCTTGGCAACAGCACAATAGCAAAAAGTTGGCAATTGTTTTTCCTGCTCTCGTTGTGCTCTGAGACGAAAGCTTTCTAATTAACAAGGCTAAGAATTAATAAATCGGGGGGGAAACGAGGGGAATGCAGCCGTTTAAACTATCCAAAGCAGTAGAGAACTTAAAAGCATCCAAAGTTTTGTAATCTTATTTAAAACAAATGGTAATCGATTAAAGTATCTTGTAAAAGAACATTTAACTAGAACTTCTTCGTTCTTAAATGACATTTGTCAATTTATTTAAAATAGTGCCCGTTATTTAAAATATAAATAAAAATGCAATAATATTATATTTATAGTGACAGAGTATTTGTATTGCTACGCATAGGTAATAAATATTGAAATACTTCTATTTAAGACCATAACCATAGAATACCATGTGAATCTCTCACAGTTCGCTTTCTATCAAGTATACGACATGGTGTTTGAGAAATATATATGCAAATCATGATTTTACCTCCTGCTCTTGCACATCATCGACATAGTTGTGTAGACTTAAAACCATTTTGGAGCTGAGCACTTAATTAATTTAATTAAATGAAACACAAAGCAAAACGTATCTCAGAATCTGAATAAAATTGGTCAATTGCCGAGCGAGCGTTGAGAACGCAGATGAAGCAAATTCTAAAAGCAACTGAATCGAAATGCGATTGTGAAGCTTTATATATATATATATATAAATATATCTATAGCTATCTATACATAGATACCTTAAGCCCAATTGTGGGCGTGTCTTTGCTGACCGGTTGAATAAACAGTTTACTATTAATTATTCACTACGATACTTACGCTGAATTTGGTTGAGTTGAGAGGTGAAGAAAAGTGGAGATGTTAAAATGTCAGCACTTTAAAAGGAGTGTGAGTTTTTAGGTACTTTAGGTACCTTTTGAGGAACATAAGCTAGAACTAGACCAGCTTTTTAGCTGTAAGCGTTGCAACTACTTTTAGTTAGTGAAAAAAAATGGCTAGAACCAAAAACAAAAGAGAAAAGCACTAAAGACGAGAGCGATGAGCCAAGTTCATCAGCTATACCTATGTACTATAGTTAGTAGTATATATTTGCCATAAGAAAATACTAGAGTAAAAGTGTGAAATGAATGAGGAAATGACAGAATACGAGTACAAGAAAACAAGAGAACAAGAGCAAAACGAAAGCCAAGTCAAATATTTGTCTAGCTAAAATGCACGCCAATTGAAACTTATGTTGCGTATACACCCAGAGAAAAAGCGCATAATTTGTAAAAATAATAAATATTTAATATTTGTGCACTTTAATAACAATACAATTGTTTAAACTATAAAGAATGTATATACAATTAGATATTATACAAATTAAATATAGTTTGTTAGAATCGTATATTTAATATGAAATGTATTTAAATTGAATATATTTATATTTCAATTTACAAAATGAATTAATATCAAATTCTTACAAAATTAGTTGAAATTTTAACAATAGAAAATATAACAACGTAAGAGTTTAATTTAAATTAATTTAATTATTTTTTAAAGTGCACAGACTTTTAGGTGACTAAATTCAAATAAAATAAAAAAGTGAATCAAAGTGAAAATATATTTTTCTCTGGGTGCATGAACACGTAAACAAACATATACATATATAAATATTACATAGAATTTATATATAATATATATATGTATATGTGTTTATTTTTGTTTGTTGTTGCCCTCTTTTTTTTTGGCTTGGCGTCACGCACTTGGCCACTTTGCTAGAAGTAAGTTTTGCCTTGGTATAGTTTAGTTGAGTTTTAAAGGAAATAAGTATTTGTGGGGCGAGTTGTTGTAAGTATTTCTGTTTGTTGTTGCTGCTCGAGTTGTGTGCTTAGTTACTTATGAGCTACTCACCCCGATGCGTCCCAGCAGCAGGGCGTCCATTTCGCCGCCATTTTGAGCCACCGGCACTGTGGTTATCACGGATATGGCCGGTTCCTGTTGGACGCTCAAGTCCACCGACATTTTGGCTTTGAGCGGCTTTCAATGTTTTTGCGAACTCGAACTCGTTTTTGTGATTAACGTTAATTAAAAGCGCGTCGTTGTTTAAGCAATAGTTAATGCTATTACTATTATTATTATTGTTGTTGTTGTTGTTATTATTATTATTATTGTATTTCTCACTTGATGCTCAGTCGTTTCAAAGAATAGCAGCTGCAATTGCAATTGAAATGTATTGATTCTCAGACTTGCCACGCCCCCTCTGCCCCCATTTTGTCGGGCCCTGATATCTTTAAATATCCGTTGACTACAGCTTCAGTGAAAATCAAATTGTCGATATTTTGAACACTTAATCACTGGCCAAAGATGTTAAAGATATAAGAGGCGTCATCGATTTAAAATATAGACTTAGTTATTAATGATCAATAAGCACTAGATTCCTAAATCGATAGATTTAAGCTTGATCAAAAGAACCGAATTGTGTCAGCTTTATCTGAAAACGAATTAATCGGATTACTTGTTGACTAGAACTCAATTCTGGTTATCGCAATTGGATTTGGAACATGTCCTTAAGCTGACTTTGAATGCTTGCAGAGTGTCTCATAGAGAGAGAGAGAGAGAGAGAGAGAGAGACAGCAATACAAGTACAATACCAATAAGTCAAATACTAATTAAAGTTGCCAACTGGGGAATGTAATGCATCTATTGCCCCTGTGAGGGCAACAGACAAAGAGACAGAGACAGAGACAGACAGAGAGACAGAGACGTCTGTCAATAAGCACCGGAGAATATATGACAATATGACAGCTGACGGGGCGCTGAGGGTTCTTGGATGTTTGAAGCTGTTATTGGTGCCGCCCCCTTGATGTTGATGTACATATTTACATAGATGTCAATGTGAATGTTGAGGTGGGAAACTCATTTCAGCCTCACGACTTCAAACACGGCGAATGCTGCTGTCGCTGACATATTGAAATTTCCATTTGCTAAGCAAAAATAATTTGCGCTTCTTGTCCTTGTTGCTGTTGTTGTGTTTGTTGTTGCTGCTGTCACCCAACTCATGGCACACGCGTCGTATGCGCAATTTGTAAGCACTGAAATTGGTATTAACGGTATTACACACGCTTTACGAGCAGTTTGGGAAGCGACACGGACTTTTCTCTTTCTCTCTCTCCCTGTCTTTCTCTCTCTCATGGCCCTGACCATGGCCAGGTGACAACCAGCAGACAGTCAAATTGTCCTCACATCCACTTATAGTACACACACACACAAGGGCTTGTACTTATGCTTATATGTATGTGTGTCATCTGAAACTCGATGTGCCATCAAAGGCAGCGTTGTGATAAAAACTCAATGACATTGTTATACAGAATATCATTGAGCTAAAAATTGCATTGCCTCCCAATGTCTTGGCCCACAACATTTTTGGCTACGATTTTTTCCAAATTCATTTGCCAAAATCCCACAATTAAATCTACCAAAGGCATTTCATTTAATTCCATTAAAATAGTAAGTTAAAGTGCTACACAAAATGCATTCATTCGCCTAGAAACATTTGATAAATTCAACAAATTAAAACGAATATTTCTAGTCTCTCGTTTGGTGCACGGAAAAAGGATTTGAATATGGAAATAAGAACATTTCAAAGTTCGTTAGAAATCAATCCAAATTCAATTTTGGCAAGTTTCACATATGGAGATAAGCGAAAATAAATTATAAATACAGAGATATGAATATGTGGAGATATAAATATGAAAAAGATCAATTTTTGTTGTTGTAGCAGAGCACAAAATAATTCAATCACTTGCTCTAGAAAATCGTTTGATTATATTTTTATATTTATTTGCTTAAGGTATATGTATTAAATTTCATACAAAAAGAAAAGATTATTTGCCCTAAGTATTTGCGTTTCATTTCATTTAAAGTAGTTGAAATTGTTATAAATTCTTTATAGAGACCCTTCAACTCAAGGATGTATACTTTTGCTCCAGCTTTTTCTATTTCTAAGACCCTTTGCACTAAGTAGTACAAAATTAACAGAAGGAGAATTTGATTAAAAGAAAAAAGCGTATAAAGGAAAATGCATTTTCATAATCAATCTGATTAAGAAAGTTGGCATTGAGGTCCATGGAACCGTGGTAATAAACGACACACTTTCTGACAAAGTTGTCACACACTCTGCAAAGTGATACACGTAATCATGGCTGAAGGTGGTTCCTGTGGTTTTGGTTGTGGTTGTGGTTGTGGTTGTGGTTCTTGTTGTGGTTCTGGTTGTGGTTCTTGTTGTGGTTCTGGTTCTGGTTGTGGTTGCAGGCTTTCAATAAGTATAAAATTTGCCATCAAAGAGCAGCGTCAAGTTTACGAGGCGCCAAATGAATGAGAACGAATGTGGAAGTCGTAAAGTGCATAAGTTCAGTCAAAGTTGACTTGAGTCACAAGTGAGTTGACTTCAATCACTTCAAATTCCACAAAGAGAATTTAGGAATACAAGTGTGCATAAGTGCATAAAATTTACAAATAGTAATAACGAAAACGACAAAAATTCATCGAGTTGTCAATATGTTTCCAAATAATAATCAAGGAAAAAAATATTGTTAAACGTAATTTCAAATACGAAATATATATAAAAATCAGACCAACCTCAAGCATTCATAGCTTTGCCATAACGGATCCGATTTTCGAGCGGAATGTCATTATGATCATGGTTTATTCATGGTGGTGATCGGGTGTAAGTAAAAGCCGTTTCCTCTGAGGATAAACTGCCAAAAGGCAGCTGACAGTTCCACACTGAGCTGCAGCTTGTCGAGTTGTCAACTTCGATGTAAATTCAAGGCGACTCGACTCACAGCTGTCAACTGTGTGGTGTTGCACCACCAGCTGCACCACCAGCTGCACCACCAACTGCACCACCAATAGCAACATCGTACATCATTTGTGAGCCAACACTTACGTTCTCTTGAAAGGCGTGCTAATTTGGCTTTAATTTGCATTTTAATACGCAATATTCATAGCGAATATCGCTTGGCACACATGGCGCATGCGTAATGCCCATAATACTCATATCAGCATAAATATGCAAATCAGCATCAACATCAGCATCAGACTCAGAGGCCGCAAAACGCCAACGCATTGCATAATTATGCAATTCAGTCTCCGCCTCCATTTTACACATGTTGCGACCTTCCCCATCCCCTTCCCTTCCCCGCAGCCTCCTCCCTTGCCATGGAAATTTTGTCGAGCATTTTATTTAATGCCCTGCACACAAAATATGCAAGGGGTATACTGATCTTGTGAAGAAGTACAAAATCAATATTAAAAGAAGTGCAAATCAATGTAATGTAATTATTATTATTGTCCAAACTTACTTTGCTTTTTCAATTGAATATGAAAAGAATTGTAAGCTGACCGATCATATACAATTTATATTAATATCATTTACTATTTAATTTACTTTGATGTGGGATGAAAAAATTATTGAAATATTATTCAGTTGAAAATTTAAATACAATTTATTTAAAATATCAACATTAAGTGACAGCAAATGGAAAGTAATTTAATTATTTTTAATGTTTCCCAAAACTCTATAAAAAACTTCAATTGAAAATTAAGAGAACTAAGAAGTGACAGATCATATCAAATTTAAATCTATATTATTTGTATTAAGAAAATCATTTTTTGATGTAAATAAAAAAATTATTAATTTAAAAGTAAAACAAAAAAATTTTGTGAAATAAAAATTGTAAAATTTAAACACACAAAACACAACTTAAAAAATTGATTGTTATTTTTATAATAACTAAGAGCAGTAAACACAATTCTTTTAAAATAAATTGTATCATAGATTATTTATCGAATTAATTTCCTGTCAGGTATGCATTTCTAAAATTGATTAAACTAAATTGATATCTTTAATGGATACATAGATTATTCAATCGAAGATAATTCATCCATATAATTTCTCTTCTATATAATTTTTTAACATTTATTATTCTCATTATACGAATCTGGCCAATTGAAGAGGGTTTGCCTAAGTCGAGTTCTTTTCATTGTGGTCCTTAAACTTTATAGTACTGGTTTTTCTCTTGTATTATGCTTCTTCTTCTTCATCTCCTACGGCTGTTTCTTCTTCTTCTTTTCCTGCTGCGGGGCGGACAGTTTTGTGGCATGCTAAAATGGCAGGCAAATGGTTATGGCCACAGTTCAGCTCGAGCGCGGCACGGGAATTATGCATGAGCGCCTCGATGCCCTGCCAAGTGCCACGACACACACACACACACGCACACACACACACACACACCCTCTACTCTCTCTTCGCTGCCACCCCGCCCCCTTCTACCCTTCTCTACGGCCAACGAACCCATTGCCTTGACCCTGCTGCCATCTTGCACGCAATCGAGGCACTTTCAACTGTCAACTGCCGCCACTTTTCCCCCCTTTTCCAACTTCTTTCCCCGCATCCGACAGCTGACAGCGTTGCCACATCAAATTCCAAGCCGAAATGCAAATAATTGACATGCACTGGCTGGTCCCGTTGATGGGGGGGGGGGCACCAAAGAGGAAAAAAGAAACCATTAGCTACCAAATTGTTTGACAGGGCAACCGCAGCTGTAACGAGTCCTTCCCCTCCGTGTTTTCCTTGATGCGGCAGTTCCTGTTCTTATTCGCCATTGTTGCCCGCCGGCTTTGTCTCCCAAAATGGCCGCACATCATTTCCGCTTTCGCTTCGTTTTGCTTTCACTTTTATTTCGTTTTCTAATTTTTAACACACTGGGATACATGAATAAAAGCTGTGCCGCGGCAAATCATGGCACGCTTCGTTAGTCTCCAGCCCTGGGGTCATCCCTCGTTCCTCACTCCCCTTTCCGCTTGCTTTTTTCCAGCATTAAGTAAAAAGTAAAAATTGTACTTTGGTTTTCTTAATTAAATTGCAATAAGCAAGAAAAAGAACAACAAACAACAACTGAAGCACTTAAAGTGCCACTTTTCCAGTTATTGTTCAAAACGCCCCACTGTGCCTGGTCGATGAGAAGTTGTGGGTCAAACGAGTCTTGCACTGATTGAAATTGTTACTTTTGCTGTGTTTTCGTTCTGTCCTTGGCGCGCTTTACAAATTCACACAACTTTTACTGACACATTTTTGATGGCGCCAAATTTATGGCACAGCCATCAGAGCATATGATAAAGCTGCCTGTGAAAAGTATGCGCCCAACTGAACAAATTCAACAAAATTGATGACCCTGAATAAACGATTATTACGTATTTCAATTAAATCTGTGAGTGAAAATAGACAACTAAAAATATTGTTTAATACTTGAATGGAATTTATTACGAAGTGTAATTATAAAACTCTCAAGGGAATAAATATTCGGTGTATTTAAAAATGTTGTGGGATTAAACATTTAAATTACTCTGAATTGAGAATATAGAGAGTGAAATTTAGTGCATGTTAATATTTAAAATACCCTGTAATACTTTATGATTTAGCAAAGTAATTAGAACTCAAAGTTTGAGTGTGGTTTTAAATTTCAATTTAAATTTTTGTTTTTTAATAAAATTTTAAATAATCTTATAATTATTAGATTATATATGTATATTTAAAAAAAAACTTGAGTATTGCAATAATATATATATTAATATATAAAGAAATATTTTAATAATAATAAAAATATATATTTAATTAAGTTTATTTTAAAAATCTGCAATACTCTTGTCTGCAATTTGATGTTGATAAAAATTACAGGATATCTCTTCACAACTCGAATTGTCAGTATAATTTAAATAAAAATTGTAAAGGATATAAATGAATATTTATGGAATTGCAACGGTTTAATTGAGCTGTGCACACCTACTTTCAACGGACACTGTTTACAAATTGAGTTTCATTTCATTAAGCCGAGATTTCGAGCTGTAACTGTGACTGTGACTGTGTGTTTAGGGCCATTTAATTGACTATGGGAGCGCACACAACAACAACAAAAAACCTGAAGGCCAGGTGGAAAAGAGAAATAAAAGCAAAAAGAAGCGGGGTCGAAGGGTCAGAGAGACAGTTGCAAACAATTGCGGGCAGTTAATTAAAATGCGCTTTTGAGTTATTCATAACATTTATTTGCACTCGGTGTGGCACATGAGAAATGCATTTTTAATACCACACAAAAAGGGGGCAAATGGTAAAGATTGGCAGACACGTGTGGACACTGTAACATTAATTGCCCCGTTGACCTTGAGGGCATCCAGTTTTCGCTCATCCTGCTCACAATCCGGCTCGGAGCAACTTACAAGCGACCTTCTTCAGTCGCCAAAGGAGCTGGCAACAAAAAACATGATAGTCCTTGCAGCTGCCAGCTGGAAAGTTGACCTTGCCATTGCCCTAGTCCCAGACTCTGGGTCTGGGTCTGGGTCTCGGCCTGGCTGCCACGTTGGCCACGTTGGCCACGTTGGCCACGCTAGCCACGTTACCTGGCCTGGTTGCCTGGCTACCTGGCAGCTGCAGGCCATTTGGGATTTATGCGCTACAACAAAACTCAGCTGCAATTTGTTGATGAGCCTGGGGGCAGTCAAACAAAGCGTCAGCTAGCCACAATCACTTTTACACTCACACAGATACTCATGCTCATGCTCAAACTCGTACTTGTACACTGAGCGAAATATCAAGTGCGTTTGAAATGGAAGCAAGCATTTCTGGTGTCAAAAGTTTCATGATCCTGAAAATTCTTGATTCAAGCACAACATTTTTAATTTAAATGCACACTGAGAGAAAAATCAAGTGCGTTCGGAATTGCATTAAGAACTCTCAGTTTGGGTGTTAAGAACTTTTAGTTAGTGTGAAACTAAAATCCAAAGATTTTTCAAACTTGTTCTGGAGGCGAAACAAAGTTTCCTGTTAACTTGAATTTTGTGAACTTGTGAATTTGTGAATTTTATGAATACTCTTAAAATGAGAAAGTTAAAGACCGAATCGCTCTTTATGAATTCTATAACTAAACGAAATCAATTTAAGAGAATACTTTTTAATTTTTTTTAACGACTTGCTGTGCATTTTTGTGAGTGTACTCGTACTTATAGTCGTACCATTCAAGGCAAGACACGAGACTCACAGTCCCAATCTCAGTTCGCAGTTCTCTTCTGCAATTGTTTGAGCATCTCGTACAAATTTGTTGAGTCAACAGAACCAAAAAATTGCACATTTTGATCAAAGACAGCTGCTGTGGAGCCCATGAAAACCACACAGCCCCAGGAAACCACATAAAGTAATCGTTATTCTCAGTCTGCTGTCCTGATTCTCATTCGGTTGGCCTTAGTTTGAAGCAGGATATTAAATTGATTTCAAAATGTACAGTCCTTTGTCTTGTCCTTTCAATTAACACCCATCTGTGTAAAGCCAACTGAACAATGTTGCAGTTATTAATTAGGAACTGAAAGAAGCTATACAAATATTACAAAAGTCTCTTTTTGACCCTCGAAATAAATTATAATTAATATAATTATAAATATAAATATTAAGGACCTTTTTATAATGGCTTACATTTTTTAGATGTCAACCGGGATTGAGAATGAGAATTTTTTCCACCCTTGGTAGGAAAACATTTAATTGGCATTCAGACAAACATAATTCAACTGTTTTGTGGGTTTTAGTAAGGAGAACGATTAATGAGATAAAATAAGAAATAAAATAATATATATTAAATGATGATCCATCGTATTGTAGATAAAGTTAGACATGCTGATCACTCAATGAAAGCCAAATTTTATGCAGATAATTTATTTATAGGCTTTACTTTTGTAATTTAAAAAAAAAGATAAATCTAGAATTGACGTTCTTACTTATAATTTAACTATAGCTATTGATTCAAAGAAAATACAATTATTTTGTAGTCTGTAATAGAGATTGTCACTTTCTGTATTACAGACTACAAAATAATTGTATTTTCTTAAAATGGTAAGAATGAAATGGAGAAAAGGTAGATGAACTTCAAACGTTTTGCCGCGATGGGTTCATTGGACTGAGTTGAAAGACAGTCACATCATTTGTGAGACTAAATTGATGGCCCATTTGTGCCGCTGGCATCGTCATCGTCATCATCTATCTCTTTGATGCTTTCTCCTTCTATCTTACTCACTCTCTCTCTCTCTCTCTCTCTCTCTCTCTTACTCCCTCCCTATTGAATATTAATGCCATCTCTTTTGGGCAAATCACTTAAGCGCACTTAATTATTTGCACAAGTTTCGACCTCCGTTCGCAAAGTCGATTTCCCCTCTGCAAACCCCTTTTGGTAGTCGCTACACTGAGGGAAAAAATCATTTTGAAATTCAAGCTTTAACTACTTGGATTTAGTTTGTATTTGTAAGATAAGTCCTCAGGATATTTTTGTTTAAAAAACACAATATTGACATTCGTCAAAAAAATAGTCAAAAAATCCTTAAACATTTAATTTTACTGAAAAAAAGTCTTATTATCAAAGTATTTTCGAAGAAAGAACTAAAAAATCGCACTTGCATCGATTCAAGAAAACTCCGAGATTACCGAACTTGTAATGCCGTTTGAGATCGAGATGTATTCCTTTTTTTTTTCAGTGTATCGACGCCTCTGTCATAACTGTGAATGGAGCACGTTTCAGTTGCGTTACATTTCAATCGACGCGAAACCGAACGGCGCATAACGGAGCGTATGAGTGATATGACACGTAATCAATAAATAACGCCAAACGGCAAGTGGCAAGTGGCAAGTGAGTCCCCTGAGGAGCTGGGCCATCATCCCAGTACTCAGTACTTAGTACTCATTAGGCCTTCTACTACGTGTCCCAATTTCATTTTCAGTTTCGATTCCAGCAGAGCTGCCAGCAGCCAGCAGCCCTTAGTTTTCTCGTTCTCCCACCCACCCGTCGTATACTTGATGCATAATTACTTTTTCGGCCGCAGGCCCAAGGACACTGTTTGCTTACTTGGTAAATGGCCAAAATGTCTATAAGTTGATTTTACTGCGTTTTCACATCAACTTTTTCTGAAGCGTCTGCTATGATTCGTTCTCCTTTTATTTATTTATTTTTCTTTTTTTAGGCCACGGGGCGTATGATTAATATGCGTGAATTAAGTCAAATCGAATCAATCAAGGCGAATGTCGCCGACAGACAGACGGACGCTTTGACGGACAGTTGAACAGACGTTTAGACGGACAAAGGGATCAAGGACTTGGCAAATAAATACGAATAATCACTGTCCCTGCAGCATCAGGGTTTTTTCTCTGTACAGTCAAGCCTACACCAAAAAAAAAAAACCAACACATTCTAAAATTCAAGTTGTATATTTATGATTTTGTCATGTATTTCTTAAAGATATATTTATTGTATTCATAATATTCTTGTTAAATTAACACAATTTGCGCACTAAATGTCAACGCCTCATTCCGGAATTCTGAACGTTGTTGTCCTGTGCACAAATAACAGCGGACAACTTTGACTCTTGCTCAATTTATTGTATAAATGGACCTAGCAACAAGATACCAACACAATGCCATAATCTGCATGGCAAATGGCAAAATATTGCCTTGGTCCAAAGCCTTTCAGAATGGCTAAAAGGCGCATTGCTCGAAAGTGCCAACTTCCGGCCTAGGCTAATGCATGTGGGGGGTCAGCGACTACAACAACAACAGCAACAACAGCTGGAGCATCAGGATATAGCATAAAATGTGACACATACTAAACTTTTATTACACTCCCACACAGAGACAGAGAGACTGAGAGAGACTCGCACTAATGCAATGACATTTTTATTACAGGCCAAAACGCAGCCAGGGCCTTTTTACTGGCCCAAAACAGTATTCCTTCTACATACATATTGTAGAGGATACACACGACAGTACAGTGCGTTCAAGAAGTTATCTGTCCGGCCAATGGTGTCAATTTTTATCATGTGCTCTGACCGTAAACCTAAACATGCCACCAAACGTAAAAACCCCTCCCCTCTCACTATCTTTTTCTATCTCTCTTTCTTTCCCCTCTCTCTCTCTCTCTCTCTCTCTCTCTCTCGAGCACTGGGAACACTTTTCTGATCCATCAGAAAAGAAGTCCCACTGGGTATTTTTAGTCACTTGTGAAGTTTGCTGCATTTGTTATTCTATTTAAGGCAGTACCAAATTTTAATAATATCAAATAGATAAAATAAAAATTTATCTCGGAAATTTTTAAATATGTTCAAAACATAAAAATTGTAATAAAAATAGTACTAAAATTAATTAAATAGATTCGAAACTATCTAGTACTAATCATTAAAATTCAAAAATTTATATTCTTTAAAGGTAACAAATATGAGTATGATCAAATTAATGGAAATAAAATATTCTATATATTTATAAGTTCAAATTTGACAATACCCAATAGATTATATATTTCATTACACAAGATTTGACTGCCCGTCAAACTTATATAGCATATATGTATATATATATATATATATATGAGTATTTCTATACGATTATTTGACTGTTAAGCCCATGACAAGTGCGATAAAAAAAATAGCTTAAATTTTCTGTTTGAATTCATTTAAATCAATGATTTTGAAATTATAATTTAGTACAGCATTTAATGTTAACTTTTAAACAAGCTACAAACTAGTCTTCAGTTAAGTGCATGAAAATAAAGTTCCAAAAGTTATGTCTAGATAAAACTATTATGACAACTTTATAACTCTCTGAAAGAGTAAAGACTGTGCGGTGTGAAATTGTTAAAGGTCCGCTTGATATTTCTTTTTACTGATTCGGCTTAGTTGGCGTTTATTTGATTTATGGCCAGGGTCGCACGGATTTCAGCACAAGGCCCGATCCAATGTTACCAATTTCAGTAGCATTCGCAGTGCTCTGAGTCTGTGGGACGCTGCTGGGTTGTTTGTGTGATGTGATGTGATGTGATGTGATGGGATGTGATGCGATGCTGTTGACGTTGCCGCTTAATTAAAATCGACACTAAAGCAACCTAGAGCCTAAGCCTTGGCCAATTTGCTGACAATGAAAATAAAGCTGACTGAAGCTTAAGTCTCCGACCGTCTTAGCCCTGAACGCTCAATTAGGCCATCGACTTGAATAAATGACTATGCGTAAGAGCACACTGAACAAAAATCCAGGTGTCCGGCAATAAATCGATTCCAAAAGGTGTCAAAAGTTTGGTAATCTTGAAAACTCTTGTACCGTATTTTTTATAACTTCCCTCTCCAATATATTTTCCGTGAAATCAAATGTTTTAGGCTTGAACATTAATCCTATGTTAATTTAATAATAATATTCTGAAAAAATACCTAAGATATGTATGTGTACATGCTAAAATCAAGAATTTGAAACATGAGTTTAAGAATCAAGTTTTTTTTCTCTCGGTGTATTCGTTTTTTGCGCCATTTGGCCTAATTGCTCATCGCGGAAATACTTCGAGTAATAATTGCATTTATTTGCCCATAAAAAACGGCTCGACAGCAATCTATGAATTTCAAATTGCTGTGCGAAAAGGGGGCGTGGAAGCGGTTGCCACGCCCCTAAACGCTACGCTAAGCGAAAACACACGAAGAAATTTTGTTGTTCGTTTCCATTTTTGGCTGGCGTTTTCACAATTTGAATATTTTAATATTAATGCAAAATGTTCGGGGCAAAGTTTCTTCATCTGGCTGTTTGCTGCCAATTTGTGGCTGTTGCTAATGAAAATTAAATGAAATTGCTTAAAGAGCGGGGCGTGCATTTAGCATGAATTATTAGGTGACTTTTTCCACATCTTTCAACCCCCCCCACCCCCTCCATCCGTCCCCTGAAGAAAAAGCTCTGCACACATAATTAAGCAACTTAGGACAAAGGCAAAAAGTTGAATTCTAGTAACATGAAACTTTACTTTCAGCTTTCTCCTCTTTCGGCATCTTTCGGCATTCGGTTTGACTTTGATCTCAGTCAGCAGAAGTGCGTGGAAGGGACAGGGGAAAAGAAAGGGGAAAATGCAGAGAGCTCGATGCTCAAGTTTTGTGTGTAGACTTGGGTGAAATTAAGATTGGGACTGAGGTTAAGACCAAAATGCGATATGCGATGCATAAATCAGTTTGGGCTGACAGCTGTCTGCACACACACACACACACACACACACACACACACACACACACACACAGACAGACACAGACAGACACCTAGAACACTGGCGATTTGTCAATTTGCATTCCTTAGAGATATCAGGTCTTCTTTTGAATCGACCCGCATAATTGCTTGTTATTCATGATTTGGCCAAATGATTCATGATAAGCTTGTCATGTACAAATGTGCACATATCAAAGGTCTTTTCCCATTTACATAAGACTCTCTCTGGCATATTGTGCAACCAAATTACATGTATACAATGTCCTTGTCGAATTTATTCTTAACTCAATCAAACTAACCGAAAACACAAGGCACAAAAGAATTTCCCAGGCCAGCAAAGATTCGGCAGTTAATTTAAATGGACATCTTGGCAAATGCAAATGCGGACTGCACCGACTACTAAATACTCTGCTAGAACTACAGGAAGAGCTTTCAATTTTAGAGCTTAACTTTCTGTATGATATATAGAGTAAACAAATATTTACTGAGATTAAATTGAAAATATTTAACATTTAAAATAATTAATAAATATAAATATATAGAAATATTCGAACCGAATACATATTTTTAATTTTTTTATTAATTAGTCATTAATTAGTAAAATAAAATGAAAAATCTATGTTTTAAACATAAAAGTTTCATGTGATAATTAGTCTTAAAATCAACAACAACATTTGATAATTCAACCAAAATGGGATAACATTTTATTTATATCTTGAAGTGGTCATCATCAATGATCACTCCTACAATTAAATTTCATTAGTCACCAGATTGAAGTATTTTTAATTGGATCACCAAATATTCTATAATTTAATTTATCTGCATTTCGAGAATAATCACTCTTTAATATATTTTCGCAACTTCTGCCTTGAAAATGCCTCGGGATTTAACTGCAGCTCTATTATTATAATCGATCATTTAAAACTTTACAAGCTGTACCATCACGAGTCGGAGTACTTTTTCATGCAAGTTATTTATGAAAGTTGTTGGCTTCTGGTGTCAGTAAGCTTAATGACAAATTTATCCCGACGGACACACAGTACACATACATATGAATGTCCTTGTTGCTACTGTGTGTTAATCATACGCCACGTTGCGCATCGACTGCCAATCCCTGCAATTAAAGTGAGAGATGGAAACGCGAGCGTACACAGCAAGAAAAAACCATTCTGATAGTCCAAATATCTGCAGAAAATTTTACTTGAATTAAATATTTTGTAGTCGACTGAAGAAATTCCAAGTTAGCCCATTTTTGACACTGTTTGTAGTTGATTTTATTTCGGAATATCTGTATTTTTTCTGTCAGTGTACTTAACGCCGTGCCCAGAGCTGAGGTCGAGTCACAATCATGGCCACAGTGCCACTTCATCAGTCAATGGCGAAGCGTTAATTCGATTACTTGGTCTTGGACTGGCTTAAATGCTGTATCAAACGCACACAAAGGGCAGAAAATCAATGCAGAAGATTAACAATTACAATTCGGTCAACAAGTGTGGCACAGAGTGGCAAAAAGAAGGAGGAGACGGAGGACGTGAAGGGGCAATACAAAGGCGTTTATCCATAATCATTTAATCACAATATGTGTGTGCCATGTCCGTATGTGTGTGTCTGTGTATTGCTTAGATTTATGTATGTATTTCAAGTGAATTTGCCACTCAATTGCAGAGACGTCAACAACAAAGCACAATGCATGGCCAAGATGGGCCCCGTTGTTATCGATAGTCATTCAGACACACACACACACACACACACACACACACACACACACACACACATGCGTGTCAAGACCTTTTTCGATGACGTCGTTTGGACTACTTTTTATTGATGTCGAATATAACGCCAACTAAGCAAATTAAATTGTTTACATTGGCAAAACGCAGCGTTGCTGCTGGCAAAAGCTTAGCAACATCGTTGTCGACAACTGAATCAACAACAACAACAACAATAACAACAACAATAACAACAACAACGAACCTGAAGCTTAGGTGGCCAGACAAAGTTCCAATAGTCGAGACAACAAAGTAACAATGGAGGACACAGACAATGTGTCCTCCACACTCGTTGACTATTAAGATGACCACAACTTTGCACCACAACTTTGTGTGGAGAACTCAGCAGGATGCCTCACAGTCCATGGACTGGAGAAACAACGGGCCAAACAATTGATATACATATAATATAAATACTTTGATTTGAAACTAAAAAGCTGATTAAATATGGTGATTGTTTACAACAGTCCTCAAAAGAAAATGTTTAAAAAATTAATTAATAAACTAAAGTGTTAAAAGTTACACAGTAAAATTATAAAAAAAATGTATAAATATAAATTATTGCTCAATTTACAATAATTATTTTTCACTAATTTAATTTAACACACATAAAAATAAAATACAAAAAAATCGTTAAAATATTGCATTAAATATATAATTAATTTAAAATAAATAAAATATATATGGCCACATTTAGTATATTAATTATTCGGTGAAATTAAGTTAATAACCAGAATTAAAATGCTGCTTAATTAAAAATAGAATAAATAAGTTATGTATTACAAATCAGTTTAATATGAATAGAATTTATTCTTGTACTAATAAAATATTATTTTTTATGTGGTCAAACTAAATAAATAACCAGAATTAAAACGCTTCTTAACAAAAACATAAATATTTTAGTATGTACAAATTTGAAAGATAAATAAATAAAGTGGAGAATTTTTTATGTAGATAATATAACCAAAATTATAATATGCTAAAATAAAGATAAAAAAAAAGCCAGATCGATTTTTTTTAACTCGATTATAAACTAAAATTAAGTTATATTATTATTTTTGTGAAAAAACCAAATGAAAATTTAATCCAAATTGAGCTTGTTCTTTATATTTAAAACTAAACTATTTCCCGACATTTTGTGTAAAACATTTTCCATCAAATAAATTCAGCCACGAAACTTCAAAAACTGTTGAAACAGTTGGCGGTCCTTTTCAACCACTTTGTGCATACGTTTCAAACAAGTTAAAGAAACGGATTTCGACCCAATTAAAGTTGGCTTTGAAAGTTTTGTCCTCCAGCTAGATAACCGTTAAAGTTAAATCCTTGCAGAAACTGTGCAATTTATATACATAGATCTTTTGGATTTTACATAGACAGATTCTTTGGCCAGACTTTTGATATTAAATTTCCGTTTTTCAGGCGCTAAATATTCAGTTCACTGGCAATGGGCCAAAATCTGGCCAGTTGGCCGAATGTGTTTAATTGAATTTTGTGAATAAAGCAATCTCAAAGTTTTATTAAAGTGTTAACATCATTTAGTTTAGTGCTCAAAGTGTAATTTTCGTTTTGCTTTTCCCCTTACAGCCAAAAAATGTGCTACAATATTTTTTATTGCTCAGAGAAAGTTGGGGAAAGAGCAATCGCTATGTGTGTGAGTGTGTGTGTGTGTGTGTGTGTTGGTGTGTGTGGACGTTGGGCGTTGGCTTGTGTCCTGACATATGGCCACGACACGCTATAAAAGTCTGTGTGTGTGTGTGTGTGTGTGTGTGTGTGTTGTGTTATTAACTATGACATTGTTATCCTTTTCGCCGTTGTCGGTCGGAGCACAATCGCAGTTTAATCAACACGATTATACTAAGAGCTAGTGACAAGTTTTAACTGCATTAAAACTTGAGCTCCCATAAGTGGCTTACATAATTACATATGCACACATACACACACGCACACTGAAACTCACACACACACTCACACTCACACTCACACCAATTCAATTCGGTTCTCATCTCGTTCGGACCGTTTATTTTTTGGCGTCGAAATAACACCAACAAAAATATGGACACTCTCAAATGGCACTACACTGATAAAAACAAATGCTGAAAGAGCTCAGATAGTCCAAATATTTGCGGAGATGCTATTGAAAAATCATAATTGCCTCAAATATTTTGTATTCGATTTAATAAATTTGGAGGTTTCGCAACTTTTGATACCGTTTTGAATTGACTTTATTCCAGAATCCTGCGTTTTTTTCTTCTTAAAAAATAATTTGTATAAAAATAAATAAATAATAATAATAATAATAATTTTAGAAACTGTTTTTTTTTTATCAGTGCAGGGACTTTTAGCTAGACAAACACTACCATACACAAGTGTGTATGAATGTTTGAGAGTGTGTGTGTGTGTGTGTGTGTGTGTGTTTGTTTACAACTCTAACTCGATTTGCGGTTGTGGGAATTCAAGCTTAAGCCTTAGGTAAACTTTTAACTCTAAACATTGGGTTAGGGTAATGGGCGTGTCGGTCAAATCCAAAGCAAACAAATCCACTAAACGCCTTGACTTCTGAGAAAAAGACGGGACTGTTCTCAATACGAGTATTATAATATATATTACAAAATAATAATTATTTGTATTTTTTTATCATGGTGAAAATGCGGAGATTTGCCTTAAGGAAGAGTATGGATTATCATTTCACGCTCGTTCAATGTTTTGTTGATCAAAAAAAAGAAAAGAAAATAAAATCATTATTTACAGTCCCTGATATAAACAAAAACCAACAAAGTCTTTATCTGCTTAAGCCATGAACAAAAGTGAAAGACGTAAAAGAGCTGAATGTAATATGATAATCAAGCTGAGTGTCTGATACTATTAACACACACATATACACACACACACACTCTCACATACACACACACACCTATACAGACACCCTTAGCTTTTGTTATTTTCGGGCTGCTAAGTCAGTGAACCGCTGGACAGTCGTAGGAACAAAAGTGCCATAACAACAATATTCCCATCTGCCAATTGGCAACCTCTGAGCACCCGCCCCCCACCCCCCACCCCCGTCAGGCACCCCGTCCCCTCCCACACCTTCAACCCAATGGCCAAAGCCGGGCAAAGGACCATTTAAAACAATTTCTTTTGACTCTGCTTTTGTATTTTGCGGTGTTCGTGCTATTTGCTTAAATGCTAATGTTCAATTTAACTTTCAATAAAAGCGCCGAGCGGGGAAATAAGGGTGGTTGGGGGGTGAACGGGGGTTCGACTACAATGAGACTGGGGGGAAACGGAGCAAACATGATGCCAATGGCATCCAGATGACTCTATTAACTCTGCCCTCTGTTTGATGCTCCCTTACGAATATTAGCTAAATAATAGCTAGATATATTGTTGCAAATATTGGGTTTGATTTTCTTTACTTATTTTAAGATTATCATTTAAATGAATTCGAACAAAAAAATGATATATAAAATTCGGCAAATGTTATCCTATTTTTCATAAGGCATAATTTTGTTATGCCTTTGTTTTGAAACAAGTAACAATAATAATTAGCTAACCTAAAGCACCTTCGTTGAATAAAAAGGATTGCGAGTTAAAGGAGAATTATAACAAATTGGTAAGTCACTGGCCACAGAATGCCAACAATACAACTGGCTAACCTCATTTTGATGATAGGCAATTGAATTGAAGGCCCCTTCAACAAAGTTGGCCAAGATGCTCAAGGTGGCCATCATTGAATGGCATCCAAGATGAATGCGAACTCGAGCACAACGAGTTCAACGAGTATCGTGCGACCCGAGGCATCGTGAAGTGAACAACTTGGCCGCATTCAAAGCTGCTGCAAATTGGCAGTTGGTTTTCTTACGCATTCAAGATGCAAGATACAAGATACGAGATACAAACAGATAAGGAAGCAGCGTTCGCTATTCAACTGCCTCGGGGCCACTCTCTTGATTGGCATTGGTTTTGATGCGAATACAAACCCATCTCCACATTGAATCTCTACATAAATAAATAGTTGCCATTGCTGTGGCCGTTGTTGCATGCAACAAGCTGCAAACGCTTGACCTTAACAGTTCAAGGTCAATGCCAGGCCACAGTTGCCACTTGCCACCGACTCCTTGACAACCATATTTATCTGTCTATATCTCTCCTGCAATTGGATCCGACCTCCATCTTCTCTCTAACTGGTACTCCAACTGGCAATTTGCTAACTAACGTATCAACTACTGAAATAAGTAGCACAAGAAATAAATCTACACGTTGTTTGCAATCTGAGCAGCGTATACTTAACATCAAGTACGTATACTTAACATCCGTTTGCGGTGCAATTTATGGTTGCTCGTCAAGTTGAAGCTTTCAATTATTTTCCAGCCAGGACAAAATTAAAAAATAATAGCTACAATTTAAATGTAATAATAATAATATTAGAATGCATAATTAAAATTTAATTTTATGTTAAAAATAATTTCAATTCTTAACCAAAAAAAAGAAATTAATTAAAATTCAATTATTTTTAAATAACTGTTGAACATTAAAAATGCCTTGCTGTCTTCTTTAAAATCACATTGGGAATTGTATTAAAAATTTGTCATAAGCAAAGTTGATATTTATATGATTATAGTTTATTTTCAAAACTTGCCGAATAATCGAAGAATTTAATTATTAACAACAATGCATCATTACAAATGCTGTCAAAAATTAACAGCAAAATCTGTCAGCAACAAAATTTAGTTGGGAATTTCGTACATTTAATTGATTAATAATATTTGCAGTAATTAGTTGTTTTAATAACAATAACTCAATGGCAGCTATTATCCTTGGAATTGTTAAATATTAAGGGGCTTGTGTGTATGTGTAAGAAAAAGCCAATTAGCAGCCAAGTTGGCCAAGAAATCCATTCTCATATTCTCTTATTCTTAATCCACACACACGTGTGTGTGTGTGTGTGCAAGTGTGACTGTCTGTGTGCTGACAAATGTCAAATTAAAAACGCATTTTAGTTGGCATTAAAAATGCCATTACATGGATTTCCGTTTCCGGTCACAGAATTTAACGGTTCGCCGTTGTCGCGCCATTGTTGCCAGCACAAAATGGCAGACAATGTAAACATAAAGTGACAATCACACACATACATACACACACACACACACAGACATTTAGATATTTATTTGTTACGTTTATATGCTTGACACTGCAAAACGACAATCATATTGCACGCATATTGTTGTCGAGTTTACCGTGTGACTCGGTGTGTGCGTGTACACTGAAAAAAACATGCGGTATTTTGAAATTAAATTAATTTCAAAAGGTGTGAAAAGTTTCGTTATCTCGGAATTGCGAAATACTTCACTCTAGTATGGTATTTCAATACCTTCTCCGCAAATAGAGAATTTTTTCAGTTAAATTAAATGTCTTAGTCTTTTTTGACTATTTTAATGCCGACTGATTGCCATTCTATCCTCACATTGTGATAGTTTAATAATAATTTATTGAATAAATACTTACAAAATACATGCTAAAATCAAGAATTTTCAACATGCATTTTAAAATGATTTATGTTTTTCTCAGTGTATGTGTCGACAATAACAACAAGCTTGTTTACTTGGACCTGCTGAAAGATTTAGTAGTAGACTGCACACCTGATAAGCAGCTTGCAACACTCGCCACTGATAAGAGCCACCGTTTTACGCGCCAAACAAAATGCCGGCACACGCACACGCAAACACACACACACGCACACACACACACACGCACACACACACACACACACACACACATACGCACGCACAACAAGCTGGGAAAATGGCCGCAAAATTCTCACTTAAAATGTTTTATAAACTGCCTTTATATATTTTTAATTACTTTTTGGTATTTTCTTTTGTTGTTGCTTGGCTGCCAATAAACAATACTTTTATTTTGTTTTGTTTTGTTTTTCCTTTGAAGAGCGCCAACAACGATAACGATAACAACAACAATACTAATAAGCACAATAACAATAAAGGAAATGTATAAAAAAAAGATAGGGAGAACTGTTGTACTGTTATTGTTACTAATTATCAGATGGAAGCGTGTAACAAGCGAATAACGGCAAAGAACTTAAAGCGTTTAACGGTAAAAAGCGTTTAACGGTCGCGCGTCGCGTTAACCGAAAATCTTTAGCATGTCAACACGCGCCAAAATGTTGCCAGCGACTGACGACAACACGACGATGAACACAGAACGGCACCCACATCTTGGACCAACAGTCCAACAGCTGCAAGCGACAGAGAGGGAGCGAAAAAGCCAGAGAGAGCGAGCGAGACAGACAGAGAGACAGAACGCGTGCGAGAGCGCGCGCGGTGGGGAGGCGAGAGCGTAAGATTCATTGAGTAAAAGGACGGAGAACAAAAACAAAAATCAGATGGTACTCAATTCACATTTTCGCCTCAAGTTGTGCAGCGCAGCTGACTCCTGACTGCTGACTGCTGATGCTGTGTGCGAGCTTTTCAGACACACAAAAGCTCTGCTCGTAAACGGAGCTTTAAAGCTCTGCGCTCTCACAGCGCCTGTGCAGCAGCTGCAAAGCGGCATTTGCGCTCTCTGCGAGAGCAAGCCGAACACTTGTTGCGTGCCGCAACATTTCGCGCACTTATTTACGCATTAAGTACTGTATAAATTTTGATGAAAATAAAAAGTAGCATTTAAAACATGAAGAGTCCTAAACAGAGCAAAAAACATTTATTGGTTAGCAACTGTAAGGCATTTTTAATAATTTACTCACAGCTGACATTTGACTGCACAGCTGAGAAAGCCTTTGAATCTGCAAACTTTGAAATGATAACCCAATAAACATTTTGGCTTGTGTTTGGAATCAAGCTTTTAATTTTTGAGAACGGATATAGAGCAATAGAAATGTAATACAATTTTTGAAAAACTTGTGAACCAATTTATGATGTAAAACCGCTTTTGAATAAATTTGATTTTTTATATTATATTAAAGTTAGCTTAATATTAACTCATTTATAATTTAATTTTAATAAACTTAACATACAAATGTCTATGCACATTTTAAATAGTTTAATAATGGACATTATTACATTACATTATGGTATTAGCTACATAAATTGTCACACACTAGTTTCTTACCTCCCTCCCAAAGAACTTTAAAATGGTAAAAATATATCAGATAAGTATGATAATAATTATATTATAAATATTATATATAGAGGATGTCATAGCACTTGTGCTTCATTTAATGAGTAAATCTAATGATATGGCTTTAATTTTCAAATATTAATATTATTATATCATTACGTAGACTCATAAGTATAAAAACTTGGTAAAATAATTATATATTTTTAAATAATTCTATGCAATGTAAGCAATTTTTAATTAATTTTTAAAAGATAGTTACTACTAATTGAGACAATGACATTAACTTGTTTGAAATTCAATTCGAATGTAAAATCTGAATTAAATATATTAATTTTCATTATTACAGCACTTGGAACACTCTGCCTGTGTGTGCGTGTGTGTGTGTGTGCATGTGTGTGAGTGTGTGTAACAGTGTATTATAAATCTTAAATTAATCATTGGTCGTGTGTGCTGTAATAAATATTTGCTTGCCCAAAACGCCTTCCAATTAATTAAGCGAGCCGACAAATTTCATCTCTAACCTCTCGTGTCAGACATTACTCATACGCAGTGTGTGCGGCTCCCGTTGCCGCCCACAAGTCAGAAAAACTTTGCCAGCTGCTCAGCAGCAGAAGCAGAAGCAGCAACAAAAGCCACAAGAGCAACAACAACAACAACAACTTTAACAAGAACTACAACAAAACAATGGCAATGGCCATAATAAACATTGAATTTGATGGCAAAACACAAACTTTGAAGTGCAATTAATATGTTAAGAACTAATTTGCCTACAGTTGTAGCAAGTTGTAGATCCTGTTCGAGTTGTTGTTGTTGTTGTTGTTGGGTTGTTGCTGAGTTGTTATTGAGTTGTTGTCAACTACAGGGTAAACAATGTTGATGGGACACTCACCTCAATGGTTATGTGATGGCTGCGTGAACGAAAATTGTCATCATTGCTGCGTAGATTTTTGGAATCAATTTGCACGTTCGTCTGCATCCTGAAGCCTTTGTCCTTGCTAGGACTTTGCACGTCGTCCCTGTAAGCATATGTTTGAGAATTGCCAGCTCGTTATAATCAATTTATGATGTTAAATTTATATTAATCGAATCTATTTTTGTTTATTTGATTAATGTATATTAAAGTAAATATATTATTATTTAATTATAATATTATTCGCTTAACAACATTTATGTTAAGCTCCTGAATCAACTTAGAATTTAAAATTGATGCTAAATAAATTAATATTTATTTATTTGACTAATCCACATTAAATAAAAGATCATATTAAAAGACTATTGAATAAATATTAATAATTTAAGTTAAAATATAAAATTAAAAACTTTTATCTAAAAATGTGTCCCAAAAGTGCAAAATTACTTCGAATTTGTAGTTTCAGAAAAAGGTTTTTGGCCTTTGTCCTTGCTAGGAATATCCCTGTAAGGATATGCTTGGGAATTGTTAACTCGCTACAATCAATTTAAAATGAGAAATTAATATTAAAAGAATTTATTTGTATTTATTTGATTAATTCATATTAAAGTAAATATATTATTAATTCATTAATTATGTAATTGTTGTATTATTAATCTAACAATATTTTTGTAAAGCTTGTGAATCAATTGAGAGTTTAAAATTGATGCTTGATAAATTAAAATTTATTTATTTAATTTAATTCATGTTAAATAAAAGATAATAATTCAACACCTCTTAGCATTGCAATTATTTCGAAATTGTAGTTTCAGTTTGGCCTTTGTCCTTGCTAGGACTTTACACGCTGTCCCCGTAAGGATATGTTCGGGAAGTGTTGGCTCGTTACCCAATTTGAGTTGTGTGTGTGTGTGTGTGTGTGTGTGTGAATAATAAAACGCACTCACACGCAGTCAAAGTCTTTTATATGTGTGCACATAAACATACTCGTATATGAATTCATGGAATGTTTCGCACATATTCTCATGCCTCTCGACGGTCTTCAATCGTCGCCTGTCGCCCGTCTTCAATCACCCGTCTTCAATCACCCATCTGCAATCGCCTGTCTTCAATCGCCTGTCGCCTCATCTTGGAGCACATGAAGTGCAGCTAAACGTTGATTGGAGCATTACGCTCAATGGTGCGTGACCTTGATAACTAAACACGGGCTAAAGTCACACACATATACACACGCACACACATACACACACGCACACACACACGCTGATAGCCGAGCCCATGTCATAAATATATCAAGCATACACTAAGAAAAAATGCACAAACGTTCACACTTGATTCAGTTATTTTCGGTGTCAAAAGTCTTATGATCCTGAAAATTCTTGACTCAAGTAAAAATTTCTGAATTTAAGAACGATCTTGAAATTCTTGATAAGTAACAAGAGATTTCGGATTTTTCGAATTTTATTTATTTGATTTTTCTTTTTTTAATCCCATATTAGGCTAAATTTAGACCTATAGACCCTAGTAAAATATTCGAATCCAAGAACTTGTTTTTTTTAGAATAAATTTTGAATTTTTCTGAGTGTACATTTGAGTAAAGTGGCACAATATGGCTTGACTTGGCTGTAACTACACGGCTTGCCGAAGGCTTTGAAGTCACCAAGTTGACTGCTTTTAATTTAAAGCCAACTCATGCAATGCCAAATGGCAGCCCCAAGTCAAAGGGCCAGGCCAACTGACCAAGTAAATGATGCTCATAACGCAAGCCACCTCCACTACAACAACAACAACAACAACAAGAACAAATGGTTGCAAAAATCAAACATAGTTCACAAATGATGAACTTTAAATACACTACTTACTAAATTAATGCTAGATATTAATCTTATTCATAATTTGTTAAAATTCACTTAAAATTATAGCTAATATCTATAAGTTTTATTGCCTTTGATGGCTTTAATATAAATGTAAAAAGTAGAATGTTTGAACTTTCCGTTTTCGAACAAACTGTAATTTTTATAATTTAAAAATTCCAGTAAATATAAATTTCAAAATCAAAATGTAACGCTTAATTTAAGTTGCACGCTTAAGACATACAAATTAATTACTTTTAATTGCTGTTTAATTACTTTGAACAGCGTTAACAATATTAAACGTCTTCACTTATGAAAGGCTTCAACTGTTGAAGAAAATGCTGTTTTCAATTGTATTTAAAATACCATTCGAATATCAATAAAATCCGAGTACTTAATGTAATTGTCGCAAACTTAAACATCTAGCCACAAAGAGCCAAAGGCAAAGGAGCAATGAAAAAAAAGAAGAGAAGTAAGAACAAGACACAACAAAATATAAAAGAAAGCGAAAAATGACGTGGGAAATTTACTGCACTGCTGTTGTTGCCTGCAAGACAAAAAAGAGAGAAAAATAAAGAAGGAAATGAATATGTATACTTTTATGAGTGTGTAAGTGTATATGTATTTATACACATATACATGTGTGTGTGTGTGTGTGTGTGTGTGTGTGTGCGTGCTGTTGCTGATATTCCTGCTGTTGCTGTAGCGGCTCTAATGAATGTCCTTCGGCACTTTGCCGCCAACTCCTGCTTATCGAAGGAGCCAGCTTTTCAGCAGACACACACACACACACACACACACACTCACACACCGAGACACACCGAGACACACACAGACATGCTGAAACTAAAAAATATATCCAGACTTTAATGGGAGTTAACAACAGCAGACAGCGGCTCCAAATTCAATATGACTATTTGCATTGCGCATACGACTCGTTGGCCGCGCTAGAAGAGAAATATCTCTGCCTTGAGGCAAAAAGCCAGGACAACAGCGGCAACAATTTTAAATTTAATTTGCGCCTTTTTACTTATTCACAAGCAAACTCGACTGGAGAGCTGCCATCGGCATTGGATTCTGCAACGCCATCGCCATCGCCATCGCCATCGCCATCGCCATCGTCTTCAACCACATCAACTTGGCAGCCACATCTCGTGGCTGGTGGCGAGTGAAGCTGCTACTTCTAGTTATTTTCACTCTCTGTGTGAATGTCTGCTTGCACTTTGTCCTGTTGCAAGTTGCAAGTTGCAAGTTGCGAGTTGCAAGTGCCTTGCGGCAGTCGTCTTTCCACTTCACTTTGGCGCCAAGTGACAACGATGCTACACAGAAAAAAACGATGAGTCTGAAGTACAAGCTCTGGAATTCTTGACTTTCGCAAGTATTCAGAATATTACTATAAAATGGCAATTACTCTGTATTCAAATAAACAAAAAAGCCTTAAACATCTAATTACACTGCAACAAATTCTTTTAAACAAAATAGTTGCGAGAAAAGTTTTAAAAAATGTATCTTGAATCAAGACTTTCACATTCGACTTAATAAAAAATTCCAAGCTAACCGAAAGTTTGGCAACGTTTGGAATTGATTGTATTACGGAATATCGCTTGTTTTTTTTTTAAGTGTATACAGCTTTGTCCTCCATCTCGTCCTGGTGTCCTCTGGCAAACTTGGTTGCGGCTCAATTTAACGCGAGTCCTCCAACAGTCAAGTGCTCCCTTGGGTTGCCCAGGTGTGACACATACACATATAAGCGACAGACATTCCCCTCTCTACCCATGGGTAGGTACCATATTCCAAATCTCTCAACTCATTTATTTATTTAAATACAAGAGTTTTAATTGCATTCTCTACTTTGCCCTACTCATTTCGAAGATGTTTACTTTGACTTTACAGCAAAAATATTTCCCACTTCTTCTGAAGCTAACTTTTAGTCAAAAAGACTGAGTTAAATATTCAGTAAAAAATCGAAGTGTTAAAATTGCTAACAAAAATATTAATCGAGGCAAAAATTATTTAAGAGAAAGCGAAAATGTTAAAAGTAACTTTTTTAAACACAAACAAATTTTGTTTCATTTTTTCTTGATTTTTAAGCTTTTTGAATTACTGTCGAGCAACTCTACTGAAGAACTCGAATAACTCGAACTTCTATAAGTCGAGTTTTTTCTAACTCAAACTAAATCGAGTGGCTACAAACTTTATAAACTTAAAAAGGAATTCCATAAGTCGAAGTCTCACTAATTTGAACTTGATATGATTTGGGGAAGTTCGACTGCAGTCAATAAACGATTTTCAAACTGTTTAAGAATTAAAATTGGAACAACAAATTTTAATATGAATTTACCAAAGTTTCAACGTAAAAAAAGTGTAATTAAATTAAATGTATTTTATTTTATTCCGGATCGAACCATTTATTGAGAAAGGAATATCTTTAATTGCGTAACATATATTTGAAAACTAACAACAATTAAAAAGTTAAGTTTAAAATTATTTAGATGCAAAAAGTTAAGCCAAGTAAAAGCCTCAAATTGTTTCCTGTGTAAGTTTTCAGGTTTTTTTCCAAACTGCATGCAAATTAGTTGAACAAATTCACAAGCCGCTTAGATTTATTTTGTTTATTTTGCTGGACGAATTGCAAATTGGGGTCAGAGTTCAAACTTCTTATGAATGATTGTACCGCTGCTTGTGAATGCAATTCGTAAATGATGTTTCTCCATTTTGTTGTTGTTGTTTGTTTGTGTTGCTGTTGTTGCTCTGTGGCATTTACAGAATTCATTCATGACTCTCGTCCCCTTTGTTTCCGTACGCCAATCGATAGGCAATTGTTGGAACATGACTGGACAGAAATCCTCTCTTCCCTTCCCTCCCATTCCCTGTTTCCCTGTTTTCCTGTTTTCCTGTTTTCCTGGTTCCTTGTTCCCTTTCCCCAATTACCATTGCATATTCGAGTGTGTCCTTTTTTGGTCGTTCGTTTGTTGCCAGTTTTCACTGCATTGATGCGCTTGCATCAGTAATTAGTTCATTTGATTGCAATTCACAATTCGATTCGACACGTGACCCAAAAATAAAAACAAGCAAAGAATTCCATTCCCCCCTTTTCGACCCTTTTCGTCCCTTTCCGTCAAACTCGACCATAGACAGTTTCAACTTTATTTTACAAAAGTAAAGCACTTTAAATTGTGCCTCAAGTTTTGCAGTGTCCCCAGTGTATATATGTATGTGTATGTGTTTATACATATATGCATGTGTGTGTGTTTGTGTGGTGGGCGTGGTCGACTCAATGTCGCTGTCGGTAAACTAAAGTTGTTGGTTTTGCGGCTTTTGGCTTTGATTTTCCATCGGCAGCCGCAGCCGAAATGCCAACAAGGCGTATAGACAAGCAGCCAAGTTAACCGATAGACATAGACATAGACCACAAGGAGACAAGTTGTGCTGTCTGTTGTCTGTTGTCATTCTGGCCAAGTGTCTATTATCCCCCCAATCTGCATGTGTGTGCGTGTCAGGCATATGCATGTGAGAATGGCCTCATGAGAGCCACACTCGTTGCTCGAACCTAATGACTCCATTTCAGAGCTGAACAGCACAGCTCTGCATTTTTATTTCCCATTTACTAAAAGCTTTCGACTATATATGGACTAAAATTGAAAATTAATATATATACTATTTTCAACTAAAATTATATTTGAATTAAATTAAAAGTAAGAGAAAAGTTTAAAGTAAAAAAGTTGTAGTCAGTTGGTATTAAGAAAGTTTAAGTGATTTAACATTTTTTACTTGGATGGTTAAAAATGATTCGCTGACAATTTTTAAGTATAGTTTTTGATAAAGCTTGTTCAATTTTCTAGATGTAATTTATGTAATTAAATGTTAACTAAATGTAATTTAATTTAAAAGTAGCAATACTGTAGCGATAGGAATTTGTGAAATAAATAAACAAAATAACAAAAAAAAACACACCTTAAAGATTTTTAACTTATTTTAGTGTTCCAAAAATCTGGCTCAAATTCCAAGTGAACGAAAACTAAATTCAAATACAGATAGACACTGTTTGGAACTTAATTTTATTTCATATTTTAAGTGGTAGTGAGTTTACTTATTGTAAATTAATAGCTTCCACTATAACTCTATTTTATAATATTCAATTAGAACCTTAAGAATTATTTAATGCTTAAAAGGAACATAAATTCACCTTTTTAAGCTTCCTATTCTATAAATTTCACCAATTTTCTACTACCTTATGAATATTCCACAATCCTTTTTAATTTTCTTTCAGTTTAAAATCTAAAAAATATTATAATATAATATTAAGTTAAATTGTTAGTTTAAAATCGATGTTCATATACCTATTTTAATTATATAGATCAATGGTTTACCGACTGCTTTTAGCCCAAATTAAATAATTCTACAATAAATATAGCAATAAGTAAATAGAAAGGTGCAAATTAATAGTCATATACTTAAATATAAAATATATATATTTCTGAAATATTTAACGATTTTAAAGTGATATAAATTCTAGACATTTTTACAGGGTAACTGCAAAGTCACAGTTACAGTTGAAGTCACAGTCGCAGTCACTGTTTGCAAAGCAAAGTCACAGTTTTATTTGCCATCTTTGGAGTGTTATAGCCACAATCGAGACAATTTCAGCTTTTGCTGCCTATTGTGGCTGATTTGGTTTGGTTTTCGTTTGGTTTCAGTTGGCACTTTGCTTTCAACTGTCGTATCAGTATTTCAGTGTTATCATTGTCAGTATAATAAACAGGCGATGGAGGAAGAACAAAAAAAGAAGACGGACAAATTTCAAGGCAGATGGAAGAATGTGAGAGTGACAAGTAAACACACAGATACACAGAGAGAAACACACACACACACACACACACACAGACACACAGAGACAAACAGATGCCATTGTCGGCGAGAAATGACTTTGTATTTCATTATTTATATTTATTTGTTATTATTATTGTTGCTGTAGCTGTTGTTGCTGTTGCTGTTGCTGTTGCTGATGTTGCTTGTTGTAAGTGCAATAAAGCAACGCCAGCGCAACGGAAATCTTAGCATACTTAAGTGGGCGCCAGCCAAGGATGCGCTTTGCTCAACGAAATGAGTGGCAAGGGGGAATGCAAAGGGAAATGGAAGGGGGAAAGGGAAAGAGAGACCTTCAATGGCTGTGGCAGGAGGAGGGGAAACTTGCGGCCGAGGGGAAATGTGCAGCATTGAGACAAGCGGACGCTCTGCCAAGTTTTGTGCGCTCCGCTCGACTAGTTGGCAACTTGGCAGAGACAATGCGTTTTCAGCTCAAGTGCTGCCCCAACAACAACAGCAACAACAACAAGAGCTACAACAACAACATAGATATGACAAGTCATGTTCTACAGTTGAGGTTATCCACTGTTAGATGCCCAGCACGCGACACTTGGCACCAATTCATTAAAATCATAATAAATAAACAAAAAGTTGAGAAACTATAAAAAAAAAAATATTTATACATATATGGGAAAAGTAAATATACATATATATAAATAAATATATATATTTATATACATAAAATCATATATAAATCACATCATATAAAATCAATGTTGTAAGACTTGCCGTATATAAAAATAATAATAAAAAAATATAGAATTGAATAAAATAATAATTGCACAAATTTAAAAAAAAAATATTAAATCATAGAAATAGAAAAAAAAAATTTTTTTTTTTTTCTTATTATCAAACTAAGGTTCTATATATTACAGACAGTTAAGCCCCAAAAAAAGAATAAACTTAGTAAATATAAAAAAGATTAAATAATGGAAAGAGCAAAAAAAAGAGTCTTTTCTTTATTATGATTGATGCCAACGGCATTTAAGCGATAATAACTCTTAATAAAATATCTACTCTTTCTATTCGATCAAGATGAAAAACGCTCAAATTATAGCACACATTTTATGTGTCAAATGTTAAGAGTGTAGCTTAAAAAAAAAATTGATCTTGTTCTTTGGAAACAAATTTTCAATTTTCAAACAACTTAGAAGAATTGCCAGCAAATTTGATCGCTTTGGGATCATATAAGTTTCTAAGGATCTATGGGTTTATCACAAACCCAAAAGCCTTTTTTGTATCCGTTTGCCTACTGGGCTAACAAAAACAATAGAAGCAACAACAATAACAACAACAGTCAGATGTATTTCCGGCTTGGCAGCCACACGCGATAGTAGAAATAAATGAAATGAAATAAATACGAGTTAGCGTACAAGAAAGCAGCAAATGTTAACCAAAGAATGGAAATCAACTGAAGGGGCAACGGGGTAGAGGATTTAAAAGTGGAAAAACACAAGACACAAGACGCGACTTGCACTTTTAGCTTTGGAAATCGCAGCATTGGGGATTGGCGAGTTCGCTTGGAATCCGTGAAGGATTCACCAAGGATTCACCAAGGAATCAGTGCGTTCAACTCGACTCAACTGAACTCAACTCGATTCATTCCAACGTCACAACGAATGTCTCGAAGGCGCCTGGGGATGTTGTTCATTGACAAATGAAGCGGATGCCTGAAGGTGGCATTCGATTAAAAATGAATAGAAAAAACAAACTTCACTTCCAAACGCGAACTCGGCTCCCTGCTCAGTTGGGAATGAGATTTAATAGTCAGCTCAGTGAATAAAAATTGCTACTCGAGCACTCTGTTGTTATTATGTTATTATATTTTCTTTAATACTTTATTTTGTTTTTACTTTCCATTTAATTTATTTTTTTTAAAGTTACTTTTGATTCAGAAGTTATCAAGACTATCGATAACTGTGTAGTCTCAGTTACTTTTCAGTCCATTGTTATCAATATCTATCAGTCAGCTAATGTTATCGACAAATGTGAGATTAACAATATAATCGAAAGCTTTGCTGCACTTACTCTTAGCTCCTATTCAGTTGATAGTTATCGATAACTGTGCCACTTATTCCGTTACATAGTCTATCGATAACTATGCAATTTGTTACTTTCGATAGTCAACAGTTGACGCATTTGAGACTTTTGTGACAGCATCAGTGGTAGAGACAAGACTTTAGTTAAGGGACTTCAATGTCATTTTTATACCCTGTAGTCAGAGACAATAAGGCATTTGTATGATTTAAAGGTCAAGTTAAAAGCTAGTTAAGATTTCCTATCTGATCTCTAATGTTTGCTCATAAATTAAAGTTATCTCAGAAACAGATTCTCTGCTGCATTACAGGGTATTTACTATTCGAGTCTCGTTCACATTTACCACAACTGCTTTCAATTTGCGTGCGAGGCGCGCAACGTCAACAATGTGCGAGATATAATTGAAATCGCAGCAGTTGAAGCCGTCAACAGGTGAGCAGCAATGCCTCCCTTCTCCCTTGCCCTTCTCTGCACAACTTTCCACATCCCTTTCCCACCTCGTCCCTTTCCAGTGCCACTGTAAACGGCAGCGTAACTGATTTAATGTTGGCTTCCATGCGAGTCCATAAAGTGCGACCCACTTTAGCAGGTTGGACGTGTCAACCGCAAAGGGCAAAAACACGAGAACATAATAATAATAAAAATAATAATAATAATAATAAAAAATAATATACATTATCATAAATCAAGAACATTTTAAGATTTTACTCGCGGAATATTGAGTGTTGTACAATATCGTAAATCGTAAATCGTAAATTGCAAAAGTGTAACACCTGTTTTGAAAGCTCTGCCAAAACCAGTTGCGATTTCATGCCCCTTTTTTTCGACTGGGTCGCAAACTCGAGAACGCCTCAATGGCGCAAGGCAACTTCGTCGAGCTGTTATTGTTTTTTATTTTACAATCTTTTTGGTATATGTTTTTGTTTTCATGTATATTATTTTTTTTATTTATTTAATTTTTGCTGCTCAGAGTTTTTCGAGTCTCCTTTGTGGCGCTCTTCAGCAAAACTTCCTCATTTTCTTTAGCTCGCTCCCATTGCGGCTTTTCATGGTCGTCCCTAATTTGCGAACTCCATTAACATTCGTTATTTGGCCACAACATTGGCCAAATTTGTCTGCTCGAATAACTCCAGAGCCACAAGTATAATCAGACTTATTTAGGATACCTAAAATCATCATGGTTATCATTTATTTTAAGTTGTAATGAATTTCAAATTATATTTATTGACATTAGCATTAAAAAAGCACATACATAATTGTACGGCAAAGACCTTTGTTTAACCATTCATTAATATATTTTATATTTCAACATTAGCATTATCATTATTTTTTTATTTTAGCATCAGCAATATTATTTTTATTTTACTTTATAAATTTTATTGATAGCAATAGTATTAGCAATTTTGTATTAATTTATATTACACAAATTATTGGACTAACGATTAGAATTTTTATTAATATTACATTTATTGTTTCATTAAAATGAGCAATTATTTTTATATTTCCTTAATAAGAACTACAATTTTGCAATACTATTAGCATAATTTTTAGTTTAATCTAATTTGATTTGATATCATTATCATTTGCATTAGCATTATAATTAGAGATTCTTTTAACATTACTTTTATTTATTTTATAAAATTCATTGATAGCACTAGAATTTCAATGAACATTATTAACTGAATTACCATGATTTATTTCCATTAATAAATGTTTTAAATTTGCATTAGTCTGGTTAGTAATTAGCACTAGGCTTATATGAAGTTTTCTACAAGTAATTAATTAACATCAACAATTAATTAATTTAAAAGCACATTTGTCTCAACTTCAGAGAAACACATAGAACATGCCTTGACCCCCAAAAGGTCATCCCCATTTGTTTATGGCTTTGAAGTAGGCATAATGACCTGTCAGGCTTAAATCAATCAGTTCATGAATGAATCAGCGCATTGCATGTGTGTGAACTGATAAACACAATGATATGTTAATATATATACTTAACTAATATGAGTAAGTATGTATGTGTGTGTGTGTTGATGGCAAAGGACGCCATAATATATATCTGGCAACAAACTTTGCCTCAAAGGGTATTCAAAATTGTGTCGCTCGTGAAATTGTTTGACATGCGACACACGCAAAACCCAAATAAAAAGTTTTTAATGGAATTCGCCATAAACTGACTGAGGTAGAAATGAAACAAATGGAGTAACCAATTTACTGAGCGATCTCTCAAAGTTAACTCGATGCACACAAACAGCTCATATGTGTGTATGTACAATATATATATATATATTACAAGCCCAAAAATTTCCATTTTCTCTTCGTCCTGCCTCAGATTGTCATACTTACGTATATGCAATTTATTTTCATTTCCTGCACTTTTGCGTCTTCATATCTTGCACATTTTCAAGGCGTACACAGAAAAAGAAAATCATTCCAAAATGCAAGCTAAAAATTCTTGTTTTTATCATGTGTTTTTTTAAATGTATTCAGGATATTGTTGTTAAATTCACACAAAATGACAACTACTGAGCATTTAAATAGTCTTAAATGCAGATTTTATTCAAAAAATTCCTTTGCTCAAAATATTGGCGAAGGTATTGAAAAATCGTACTTGACTTAAATATTCTGTTCTCGATTTCAGAACTTCCGAGATGGCATTAAGATTGTTTGTGATTGATTTTATCGCAGTATTGTGAATTTGTTTTTCTGTGTAGTGCAACAAAAGGCTTTCCACAACTTCCCCCCTTGCCATCACATTGCACCTTTTCTTTTTTTGACTCTTTTGACTCTTTTTTTTAAGGGCGGCCAAAAGTCGCAGTTGCCAACTGCAATTGCTGCAACTGTCGCAACTAACAAGGCAACTGTTGCACTTGCCTCGTGCCTCATGTTGCCTGCCACTGCAGTGGCAAATTTTGGCAAATCTACGAAATATGCAAATGTTCACTCGCAATTGCGATTCGTTTTGCAAACTTGCCAATGCCAAAATCGAAAGCAAATGGCAAAAGGCGCAATGTAAACAATGTCAGGCAAATGGCAAATGGCAAATGACATTGGCAACGGGGCGCCCAATTGGCGATTGGCCATTGGTTTCTTATACAAAACGAATTATTTTCCAGCATTCAACTTACAACTATAAGTATTTATTTAGGTGTAATTGACATCATATAATATCTTAGAAAACTCGATCTGAACAAACTAACGTATCAAATTTTTCATTTATCAATTCACTTCACAATGCTTCGTCACTAGCGTGGACCAGTGATCCAATATTAAGGAGCACAACTTAAGTAAACACTTGTTGCTCAGCCTTGCATAAATTTTACTTTCAATATAGCTTGAATAAAAAAATATCAAAAAACTATACAGAGTAAGGAGCTAACAACAAATTAATTGTCCATTTTTGACCATTTTCCAAAATAGTCTTTACTTATTTTGTTTATTAACAATTCTGTTTACCAAAATACAATCAATTATCATATATTTCAATAATTCTTCACACTTTAGTTGTGACAAATATGTTTGTCAAATAATAAAAGAAGAAAGGCAAAGTATTTAAATTTATTTAAGAATCAGTGCACAAATATAACACTTGGAAATATGTTGCCTAAATAAAAGTATTAATTTAAAGCTTTTTTGTAAAGTAAAGTAAAAAAAAACTTTTAAATAAAAATGTGGATTATTTGAACATCATTTATTGGACTTCACAATTTGGTTGCTAAATTGATTTTATTTTACTCCTCTTAGATTTGCTTTAGTCTTTAGTTTAATTGATTGATGATGTGACCTAATCGAACTGATTTGTTCCGCATTTGTAATACAATCATTTAAAATAATTAATAAACAATTAGAAATCATGGATATTTTCCTATGAACTCAACACCATTAAATCCCAAATTCTTTGATTTTTTTTATAATTTATGGTTCATTGGTATTGCTTTATTTTTCCGACCATTTGCATAATTGAGGAAACAAAAGGACCCAACTGATGGTTGAGTTCAACCAACGAAATTTTTGTATAATTGCCTCAACCAGTTGAATTTTTATTTTCTTTCTTAACTTTCTGCATGCACAATTGAAAGTCACATAAATTTTGCATACACCAAATTATAGATTGCGTGAGGATAAAAGCTTAAATATTATTGTGGCAGACAGAAAATGCAAATCGGAAACCAAACTCAATTTCATATCCTAATAGCATGGCAATTAGACTCAACCGCGAGCTCTGACAAATTGCCCAGTGTACGAATCTGAACGGAAACAAATAAATATACACATACATACATACATACATACATACATGCGAGTACTATATACATATATACAAACTTATGTTCACTAGAGATGAGCGTGTCAACAAAATAAAACACAGTAAGGATTTTTCATTCTTTTCAAACCTATTTCAATTCAAGGATATGCAATACACTGCTTAGCTCTTAAATTGAAAAATACAAATCTGTAAAAAGAAATACTAATCAAATTCAATTAATATTAATAATAAACAAAAATGCTAAATAATAAATAATTAAAAAAAAAAAAAACTTGATTTACTTATATTTACAATATTTTAAATTTCCTAATATTTATTATTTAACATATTTTATTATTTAACATATAGAAACCATTTAAATCACAAAAAACCACATTAAATGGCATACAATTTTGTTATTTTATTTTAAATTTTAAAATCAAATTAAATAAAAAAAAAATCATGTTTTGCTAAGATGTATGAAAAATAATTTTAATTTTTAAATCAAGTAAAAACAATAAAATAACCTGGGAAAATGTAACTTTCAAAGAAATTCAAATTCTTTAAAATGGTGTCTTAAAATCGTGTCACGCACGACACGACGCTCATCTCTAACGCTCAACATTCGGCCATTATTCACATGCAAACTTCGTAACTGCAAAATTGTTTAATTTCATGAACTTAAAAGGCAAATGAAATGCAGTAACCAAATAATGTTATATTTTATGTGCAGAGCACAATGAAGTTAACACAATTAGAGCATTACAAATGGCAAATAATGCATTCTTGTGTTGCAATGAAAAGAATATTTAAGTAGAAGTGATACCCTGTAACACAGCTTAATGCAGTTAATATTTTGATGAATGTAGACAAAAGAAAACCAGTCAATTCCAAAATGGGTCAAAAGTGTTATTTTCAGTGTAGTTAAAGCTGTGGAGTGGGACTTGAAATTAAAGTAAAGCCTTCGATGAGTATCTGCTCGTCGATTATTTATATTTTAATTCTCTCTCTTTGTGCTACACTTTAATTAATTAGTTGATCAGGTTAAAATCCAAAGGGAAATTGCCACTTGACCTCGTTTAGTTGATCAATTTGTTGTTGCTCTCGTTGTTGTTGGGAGTCTCTCTTATTTGTATTCAGCATTGGCACATTTAAATATTCAACGTATTTACCATAAATAATGCGGCACGCAGCTTAACGTGTTTTTCACATCAAAACCTCATTAAAATTTCAGCGCTTAATGCTCAAAATAAAAAGGTGAACGTCAGAGAGGGAGAGAGAGAAAGTGAGTGAGAGATGGGGAGTGACACGAGGTAAGCACGAAAGAGGAGAGAAGAGTGGAGTGGAGAAAGGGGGAAGAGCTGACAGGGGAATATCTAAAGCTACGAGAGCAATGAAAATAGCAGCCAATAGCTCACATAATCAATCATTTGTATTGCAGTCGTAAAAGGTACACAGAGAAAAAAAATACAGGACTTCGAAATAGAATGAAAAGTTTGGTGATCTAGGAATTTCTTAAATCGAGTACGAAATACTTGATTCAATTACGATTTTTCAATGACTGAAATATGTTTACTCTCGGGATTCCCATACGCATTTTTTTCAGTGAAATTAAATGTTTAGGTCAACTTGTTTTTTTTCTTTTTTAACGATGATTAAAAACAATATTCTAAAGAATTTGAAACGTAGTGTGATTTTGTTCAGTGTATATGCTAGTGTTTTAGCTTGTGCTGCTGCTCTGACTCATTTGTAAAGCTTTTCACCTATTGGGACAACAGGACGTCCAAACTGTGACTTGACTTTTGACACTTTGCTGATGTCCTTGATTAATGCCAAACCATTTGCACAGTTGTTGCCAATTTGTGTTATATGTATGTATTTGTTGTTGTTGCTTTTCTTATTGTTGCGTAACAAATCAAGCAGTTGACAGTCGTCACTTGCCAGACAAATAAACTCAACCCACACACAGACATAGTGCAAGGATTATTTAATAATAATTGCGAAAATAGAATGGAATTTAATTGCCAATGACACTTAACGACAGAACGACAGAACGACAGAACGACAGAAGGACCGAAAAACAAATGTATTTATCGACTTGACAATAATTGTGGATAATTAATTGACAATTGTTTGCTTATTAATTTCAATAATAACGATTGCCAGCACTTAGAATTTTACTGCCGTTTGTTGTTATTCAGCATTAAATTAATGATGCATTCAAATTGTATATTAATTCTCTGCTGAGCCATAAAAGTAGCCAGTTTGCGGTCCAATCGAGGGCAGTTCTAGAACAATTCAAAATATGAAAGTATTTTTATATCTCATCTCGATAATATTTAAGCTTGATTTGTAATAATAAAAAAATAATAATAAATTTCATTAAACATAATATTGAGATAAGCAAATCTATTTTTATTTATTTATATCATCTATATGATATAACTTTTGCTTTTCCGTGGTTAGAAAATTGAAAGACTTTTCGACAAAATCTGCTTCAAATAAATGATACGCTAAAAAAATGATAATGAGGAATTTAAATTAATTGCTTTTTACTGCTTAACCATTCACATATTTCCAAACTGTGACAGCTCAACCGCAAAATAATGAATATCAAAAGCATTTTACACAATAGCAAAAACAGACTGTTTACAAAGCGAAAAATTAATGCCGTAAATCAATGAGTGTGAATTTAATTAATAGTGACAAACTCACAGACTGTAATTATGTGAAGTAAAATATGGACGATTTAATCTTAAGTTCATTTAGTATTTGTTGAAAACATTCAAGTTCATTTTAATCAATTTTTATTTATTTATTTTTAATAACTTAATAACATAGTAATCTAAGAAATATGCAAAGGATAACATTGTATACTTAAACTTGAGTTAACTAGATTTTTTTGAAAACATTTAAAATTCAAGTTAATTTTAATAAACTTTTATTTAAAATATTTACCTTAAATTTTTCCGAGAAATTTAGTTATTTTTAATAAAATACATTTTTTTTTCTCAAGTAACCATAAATACTCATTCCATTTACTCAAGTTCATTAGGCCACAAAAAGTAATTTCATTCGCAACTCTTGCGATTGCCAACAATGAGAGTTGAGTTCTCTACAGTAAACATGCGCTAAAAGGTTTCAATCTTCTAAAAGTGTTGGCCTATTACCGCTCGCAAGTGTTAACAATGTAAACAACTTATTTGCATACTCGTTAAGACATTGGCTACAATGTTAGTTACACACTCACTAATTTATGACAACCTTTAGAGTTCTTCTTCAATTTCGCACATAAAACAGTTTATGTACACATATGTATCTGAAAAGTGGTCTCACCTTTCAACACTTTGTAAGCCAAAACCAAACACAGAATGTGAATTCATTTGGCAGTAAGATTTAATCTTTTTGGCCTTTCAATTCATATTTTTAAGACCTTTGGTTTAATCCCCTATCAACTGACTGAAATTCTAAAGCAATGCACATTGAATATTTAGGGTAAGGCTTAAAAATGTTAGTTAAATATGCTGACCATTTACAAATGAAAATGTTAGCTTTATTATAGCTTAAAATTAAGGATGAAATATTTTTCTTAATTTTATAATCTTTCAACTTTCAATTACTTTTAACTACATAATAATGAATATATAAAAAGAAATGTTTGTAAAAGTTTTAGGTCTCTGTAATTTGCTCTCTTAAATACTTCATTGAGTTCTCTATACTTTATATTTAACATATCATGATAGTTTATAAAATTTGTCACATCACGATTTCATCACTTTATTTACTACGCTAAGCCCGTCAAAAAACAACAACAACAATTTCGTCTTTGAGCGTAATTATCTACAACGCATCCACACACACACACACACACACACACACACATGTAAACACACTTGGCCATATGCATGGACAAAAAATATAGTCGCCAAACAAAATGTCTACAAACCGATTTGTTTGTGACCAAATACATGATGCTCTGCACTTGGAAAATATCTATCTAAATATTTATTTATTTTATCCTATAGTTTCACAACTTATTGCCATTTAAATTATGCTATGCAATTATTCATAAAATGTTTTTAAATTTAATGCTATAAATACTAATAAATAATACTACACAGATGCAAAAAGCGATAAGGTCTAGTATTTTTATAGTGTAGTTAATTTTGAGCTGAGAGTTGTTTCTTTAAATTTGAGATTATTTTTTATACGTTTTATGGCAAAATATGTATACATCAGTTAGTTAACTGAGGTCTAATATAAACCTGTAACAAAATTAACAAAAAAATTAATATATATTTATTAGATTTCTGAATATATTTAAAATTGTCATGCCTTATGCATAATTCAAATAACCCTCTTTCTTTACAGGGTATGCCAAAAAATTCTATAGACTATGCTTTGGGGCCGACGAGCACTCATTTAGGCTAAAAGTACTTCATTGTTTCCAAAACTTGGCAAACGTTGCCTTTGTGTGTGTACACATGCATATATATGTACATACATATGTCAGTATATAGTATGTCAAGTTTTTGAAAAATATGAAACGTTTATGTTTTCAATTAGTGTTGAACTTTGAATCGAGCTTATTTTCGAAATTTTAAAAATCAACCAAAAGTGATTCGAAATCCAATTCGATTTTTAAGCTGCATTTCAATTTCATCATGGATTGACTGCTTAATGCAATCAGCCTTCAAATTTAATTAGGATCGTTCAAATCATTTTTGTTTTTCCAAAATTCAAAAATGTAAGAAAGAAAATGTTTTTCATTTGAAAAATCAAGCTAATTTCCTAAGCTAAATGCCATTTTGATTACAGTTTGAACTCTAAATGCATTATGCATTTAAATCCTTAAAAATAAATCCATTTTTTTTTAAATATATCTTAACAGTTACTTGACTAACTGTATATTTGCGTGTCTTAAACGCTTGAAACTGGAGTGGAAAAAAAAGCGAGATCAGCAAAAAACAGAACAACTTGGCTTGGCTTCCTGGCTTTAACCGCCAGTCATTAGCACCTCTACAGCTGAAAGCTGAAAGCTGAAAGCGGCCAAATGGCAAACCGTCAACAGCAACAACAACAACAACAACTACAACAAGCAAAAAGACAAAAGGTCGGAACATTTGTTGTAGTCTTTTAATTGCGCCACAACAACAAGAACAAAAAATGGCGCTGTGAACACAACCAACAACAGAAAGAAAATAGAAATAGAAGAAAGAGAAAGACAAAAAAATAGGGAATAAAAGGTGCAGCAGCAAATGCTGACGAAGACAAGAGAAAGTTCAAATCGTGAACCCTGCGGGCGTTTTATTCGAAAAAAGAAAATACTTTAAAACAGCCCATAGAGGACTTCAAAAAGCGATTGCCTTAGCGAGGCAACACTGTAAATTGTACTCACTTGCTGTTGTCTGACAACAAGTTGCAGCAATAAATTGGGAAACAAAGTATGAAAAACATGTATGTATAGATTTATCAGTAGACATGTGTTATTCGATTTTTTTTTTTTTGGAAAATTTATTAATGATGGGAGACACTAACTAAAGTTTCTTACATCAAATAATTGCTTAAATCAAGCATTTTATTTGAAATAACTCAACAACTAACAACTCATAAATAAAGAAAACCATGTTTGATATTCTTTGAATAAAAATAATAAAAGCAATAAAATGTTTAACTGTTTTCATTTAAAATGATTTATAGTGAATGATTAATTCTTCAGAACTAATAGTTTAAAAAGTATTTTTGAAATATTTTTGTATACATTTGTATAAATGTTAATTAAAAATCTTAAAAAAATATGTATCGAGCTCAACTAAATTAATTTAATTTCGCAAATTTAAAAATTTGTGCCTTAAGTTTGATTAACCACAAAATATGCCAATTTCAATAATAAACCCATTTAAATGAAATTAAGTAATAAAAAAATATAGAAATATATAATAAAACAAATTTACCAATTAACTTTGATTTGTTTGGCTTCTCAATTTACGTGAGTCTTTGGCACTTTGTGGATGTAAATGTAGATGTACTTTAAAAACAAAACTTGGTCAATTAATTTGGTAAAAAGACAAACAGAGGCGTTTGAAGCAAGAACAACAATAACAAGAAGAAGACGAAGACAAAGAAGCTCAGAGATGATGCTGACGATGATGATGATGATGATGATGATGATGATAATCATGATGATGATGAGAAGAGCAACAGTTGAAAAATATTTCCTCATACAAACATATATGTATGACATATATATGACATTGTCATCAACTGAGAATCCGTTTTGCTTGAGTGTCAAGCCACAACAACTGAGGCACAAGACAATAATTTATCTACGAGGACCAGTACACTTAGAAAAAAAGTCAAGATTTCCGTACTTAAACGGGGTATATTCAAGTACAAACGATTTCAACAGCTGACTGAGTTTCCAAATTACCAAAACTGTTTTAAGTATGCTTTGTGATTAATTCAAGTTTAAGTAGACAAAAATCTTGAATCTATCCAAAAATTTACTTGTTTCTCGTATGTTTCGCATATTTCAATCTTGAAACATAAATCTTAAATTTTAAGAATAAACTAGCAAAATAATACTAAAAATATGAGCTGAGAATAAAATTGAAATAGTACATCTTTTTTTAAAGATGTTCTATTTTTCTGAGTGCACGATTACATCGAGTATATGGAACGAAATTGTAGTGCTTAGTTCTGGTTTGTGTTATTGTTGTTTTTTTTGTTGTTGTTGTTGTTGTTGTTGTTCAGTCTCGCCTCGACTATTCAATTTAATGGGCTTCAAACCACGCGCTTAACTTATTCTCTGAGCCACATTCACATTCTTCTATTTTAAACGAGGGTGGCCTAATAAATCAATGACCTACATTTTCATTTAAAATCTAAAATTATTTTTATTTAATTTGTTGTTAATTTTATATTACTATTTTTATAATAACTCAATTCTTCTAATTCTTAATAAATAACAAAATAAATAGAATCAATTTACTTTTAAACATTATTTTGTTTTAAAGTAATTCACTTAAATTTCATTCATTTCATGAAATCTCTTTGCACTGAATTATTTAATTTAAATTTGGTTATAGATAATAGATTTCATTATTATTTTAGAGGGCTAAGTTTCCGCAAAACTCCTTGATAAATTTCATAATTTTAATTATAATTTTATTGATATAATTTAATTAGAAAAGCGGCGTCTTTCTACTTAGCTCAATGACTTATCAGCCAACCCTCGCAGCTTAATTGTTATGTCCATCAAGTCGCTGAAAACGTGTTATGCATTTGTTAGTTTTGGCGCCAAACTAGTTGCTAGAATTATTGCAACTATTTAGCTGATGAGATCCACGTACCAAAAACAACAAAAGTGCCAGAAAATAAGTTAAGTTAAGTGAAGTGAAGTTAAGTATAGAGAAGTTAAGCATACGCCGCGTTGGACGAGACCTTCAAATTGAAAGCAGCGCCAAGTTTAATGACAACTGAAGCGCTGCCAAACGCTAAGCCCACATGGCATTTGACAAGGGCTTAAAGCAATGCCAGATGTTGTTGTTGTTGCTTTTGTTTATGTGTGTAATGAATGGGGGGCGTGACAACGCCCTCAAGCCAGCTCTTGGCCATAAAAGCAAAGATGAATTTTATTGGTAACAATTGAGAGGCGCCCCAAACTTTATTGGCACGTCATTTGTGTGTCCTACAGATGACCAAAGTAAGCATCTTAGATGCCCTCAGCGTGCACCTACCCGAGTTCCTAGACTAACCCGCCCCCGCCCCCCTTTCATCTTCCCCTTCCTCTTGCCGTCTTAGCCATTGACCATAGCAGCATCAAGAACATTGCGTGCCATAAAGTCGCAATCAAGCCATCAGCAATCCGGCAACGCAACGGAAACTATCACAAACGGAAGCGGAAATGCACATATACAGGCAGTCACACACACACACAAACACACACGCACACAGGGAGACAAACAGGCAAAATGATAAGCAGATAAACAAAAGAAGACCAAGCTCAGAGCAGATACAGCTCTTAAAACAAAATGAAACGCACATGGAAAACTTGTAATGCTCAGCCAGACGAGAGGCTGCTCAACTTGCAAATACTCTGTAAACACAGAAAAAGAAAATCATTTTAAATTCGATGCTTAAATTCGTGATACTATTGTAAAATTCCAAAATATTTTCTATAAGAAAATGATTATACAAAACTTATATACCCGCTTGCAAACATTTGCATGTTTACAGGGTATGAAAAAAGCACAAAAGCGAAATGTCAGCCGGATGGACACTTGAGTTGGCAACAGTTTTTCTTTCGTTGTTGCAATTGGCTCAAATGAATTGTGAGTTATAGCCAAAAAGATGTTGCAAATGGCCAACGAGGCTTAACCAGCTTTCAATCAGCACCCAAAAGCTAAAATGTTTTTACCAACACTTGCTAGAAATATGGGATTACTAAGAAAATCTGTGCACAATATAAAATTATCATGCTAATATTATTTTGTTTAAAATTCTGTATATGTTAAGAAGGAACTGCCAAATCAGCAACTCAAATTTTTCACAAATTAATTTATTTACCAAAAGTTTATTATAAAATTTTACTGTGGAAATAAATTAAATAAAATGCATTTTAAATAAGATTTTTTGATGTACTTTCAAACTGTCAATCGATCTTAATATCAAAATAAAAAAATCGACTAAAAATATGAACGACCATGGTTCAGTTTCTTAGTTTAATCGGCGCTCAAATTAGATTACTTTCGTTGAAAAAATTCTTTGCCTCAATATAACGATATTTAAGGCAAATTCAATAAAAATTATTTGACATTTGAACGCTACTGGAAAAAGTTTTAGAAGCACTGACATTAGCTTTCGCATTTCTAAATGATTTTAAAAGATTTCTAGAACGTGCCTAAATATGTATTAATATTTTTTTAAATAAATGCATTTTGCTTTACATTCATCGATCTATTTCTTTGGCTTAACAAAAGCAACAACATCTGTGCTTACATATGTAAAATAAGGACTTTCATGTATTTTCCTCAAATTGCATATTGAAATTGTACAAATGTGCCTGAAGAAATAAATGTTATAAAAGCAACTGCAATTGCATTTGCCGTTGGCATATCGCAATTAATGGAGTAGCAATATAAAAAGTGTTGCCTACTTTTTTGGGCTGATGCATTCGGTTCAATTGGAGAGTTGGAATCCGCTCTGGGCTCTGAAACGTACATAAGCCATTAAAAAGGTGAAGGGACATAAATGTCCTGGTTTTGGAGGTCGAGTTTTTATGGTGTCGCATTTTGGCGCTAAAATAAACAAGGACCTATGGAAAAAAAAGAAAAAAAACAGCACACTGGGCAAATCTCGAAAGGCTTAGCTAATGACAATTTGAGGATTTTGTGATTTTGTTATTTACATAAATTTACCGTCAAAAGCGGGCGTGAGTGCCAAAATACTCGCTGTCATTTACGGGGCTTGGCCTAAAAGGGCTGAAAGTGTTTTTAAAGCTTAACGAAATCTCCGCCAGTTGCTTAACATCATTAAAATGTTATGCAAAACCTAGAGAAGCAAAACAAACAAAATAAATAAAAACAAAGCAAAACAAAAATATTCATTTAGAAGCCAGAAATACTCTAACTTTAACTTATAGACTAGTATATACATAAATACCGAAATAACCGTTAAGATTTAAAAAAAAAAGGCGAAAACGAGTTCAAAAGTACTTTTTTACCCGAATTTTATCACCTGGAGTCAATTAAAAGAATAAATTTAAGATTTAAAATTTTTGAAAATTTTCAAAAAATGTAAAGGGGTAACACTGTAAAAATCGCAAAATTTTCGAAAAAAAGTTTTTGTCTCAGAATCATAAAATTTAAATGCAAAGTGAAAATAGGGTTAATATTATGAAAAATAAGACATTCCGCATGGAAATCGGATGAGTTTTTATAATGTTGTGCTTGTTGAAAGTCGAAAGAGTCAAAATTTTTCATAAATCGATAATTTATAAGAATTGACACACAAACATTTTTATTGTTTGAGCTATCTCAACCAATTTTACGGAGCATGCATCTGAGATGGTCATATTGATATTAACCGAATTTGGTTCAAATCGGACTACTATAGCATATAGCTGCCATAGAGATCAGTCAAGCTTTGTGACACATTCTTACAAAAAACCGGTAACCGTTACGTAACCGATATTCGTTTCGGTTTGATACCCAAGTACATAGCATATAGATTCATATGTGAGCATATGGAAAATTGAGAAAAAGTAATTGAAAGTTTTCCAGTAAAGTTATAAAAAGTCTTCAGTTATATGCAAAATTACTTTCCTATCATTAGCTGTTTATAAGACTATTATAAAATCTACTCACATATATATTTTCTTCTTAATGAATCACTGAAAATCTTCTGACACATGAGTAAAATATGAAGACTTCAAAGTTGCTTTTACTATTTTTTTTTTGTGTCAACCTTTTATCAATTAAATAATAAATTTATTTCTACAGAACAAATGAGAACTAGTCGCCCGTTAGGAATCTTAAATGATGGAGCTATAAACATCTACCTACAACAAAAACAACAACAACAGTCAACCTTCTGCCATTTAATATAAACTTATTATGATAGCTGCCTTAACTTTTAGAGCTCAGAGCTGTGATGTTCTAGAAAAAAGTGAAATACTTGAACTGATGCCAAGTCAAGGCTCGACTAAGGAATACCCTTTAGGCATAGCTAATGATATATTTATATATACTACTTTTAATATATAGTGTTCGAGATTTCTCTTCCAAACTGTTGTCTACATTAACCGATACTCACTTTGCATTTTAAATCGATGGAGGGTGTAAAATGGAACTTGAAAAGATTCGCACACTTCGCAAGTTGTTCGATGTGTGCGCAATGCACGCATTAAACTTAATGCTATTCCCACAAATACAAACACACAATACACACACATTTACAGCTATTCACCTATAGACATGAGCGTAGGCATGTGTGTGTTGGTGTACAGCAAACAAAATAAAAATGGTAACACCTTGGTGACATATGCCAACCAACTCGTACGACAATGACAACCGACTTCATTCAGCACCTACACTGAGAGAAAAACAACTAGGGAAATCTCACTATTTACACATTAAAGCAAAATTATATTTACCTATAGCTTTAAATATTGTACATGTAAATCTTTGTTATAATATGGACATACTAATTTGAAATTTAACTATCAAACCAAATCGTTTCATATTACATTTTATATTTTATTGTTATTAAACTAAGGCTAAATTGCGTTTAGTTTAAATATGATTCGTATTCAAATCAAATATTTTTAGTTACAAAATATCTTTTTAAAAAGTCCTACTTATTGTATTAAGACATGAAGTCTCATTTTTTTAATTAAAAACAATTTAATTACATAATTTTTAAATTAATTTAATTTTAACTTTAACATTCAAGTATGTCATTAGTTAAATCAAAATTCATTTTAAAAAGAATTGTGGAATTTTTTCGCCTTGTTAATACACATATATTTAATTATAATAAATATAATTTATGTAGTTATTTAATAAAGAAAATGTTGGCAATTTTTCTAATTTTCCCATTAATAAATACCGCAAAATAAACTAGTTAATTAAAAAATTGCTACTGCTTAAAATTTTAATTGAATGAATTTTAGAAAAAAGTAAAGCATTCATAAACAAATTATGAGAAATGCAAGATCACTTCTGAAAAAGCTAAAAAAATTAAGAAAAATTTATAAATTATAAAATGAATATATAATTTATGGAAAATACATTTTTGTTTTTGATCATACGGGCCATATGGATCTAAAAACGTGTGTTTGCTTCATGTAAGACTCTGGCTGAATAACAGTATTATACAAGACATTTTCTGCCAGTGTACCAATACAGCTCTCTCTCTCTCTGACGCTCTTTCTGCCTCCCTTGACTCTCTGTAGGTGTCCCCCGCCCATTATCAGTTACCCCCTCCAATGCGGTGTGTGCACAGTTCCCGTTACGTTGTGATACGCTAAGCGCTGAGGGAAATCTTAGGCCACAATGGGGGCAAAACAACGGGAGAATGGCCTACAAAACGAAGCCAAAGTCAGGCAGGGATTGCTGCAAGAGAAACTGGTGGGGGGGAGAGGGGAAAAAGATAATCAAAGTGTGTTTAAAAAACAACCGCATCGTGGCAACGAATGCAAATTGACAAAACGAAGCGAAAGTGCTTCCCAAAAGATCTGAATTAAAGATAATTTTTAATATATATCATTATTTGCCGATATGAAGTAAACACACAAGAGAACGCTGCTTACATGTCAATTTGATTCCAGGGAAAAGTAACAATGGAGGACAACAGATAATCATAGCAATTAGAAATATTGTTGCAAATGTTTAATAAAATATAAATATAAATATAAAGAAATCACAATTTATAGCTGAAAGAAAAAATAAAACTTTGCTTACGAATGCCAATTGCGATTTATGTGACCATGGAGAATTGATACTACTTCATTTCTATGCTTTAAATCCAAAGTGAGACACAAAGGAAGCGCTTATCTTGGATGACTTGTTGACTTTGATATTCTAAGTATTAAAGGAAAATTGTCAGTTATCATATTTATTTACACAACGATTTAATAAATTTAATATAAAATATTTATAGCTGAAATTTTCTACATATTACAACAATGACTGACACTCAATTTATGAACAGAGCGGGAGAGACAAGAAAACTTTAGAGTCGCCAATCCATAGTAAAAAAAAAAACATAATGTATAACGTTAAATGGAATTAACACGTTTTAATTTCTAGAATTCATCTTTAAGAAATTTCCTTAAAATGTTCTTCTTTCTATATTTAAAGTGAAGCCTCCGCTTGAATGCTGAATCTTTTCTATATACACAATTTTCTATATTAAACAATTTATTAGATCTCTCAGCTAGTATAAAGACTTGTTCTTGACTTGTTGAAATTATCGGATGAAGTTTCAAATCTGTTTTAGGCACTTTTTTTTTAAATTAAAAATGTATAATTTAATTGAATTCAATAAGTTGAAGATTGTTGAAATCTCTCTTTTGTTGCTCAAATTTCAGATTAAAAATCGTAAGCTTAATTTCGGACCACTCTCAAAAAACAAGTAACTAAACTAAACGAACTATTTTTTGGCTGCCCCAAAAAGTGTGCTACATTTTGTGTAAAGATTTAAGGCGCATGTGAATCTTAAGGGGTATGTTCAATTCGTTGCAATGGGAATATTTCAGCCACCCAAAAAAACCCACACACACACACACACACACACACTCACACACTCACATACATGTTCATATGTGTCCATATATCCTCATAAGTAAGTCGAGCTCAGGAGAAGAAATGTGCGAATAAACGAAAAAATCAGAATCAACTGTTTACGATTTCATAGCCGTGTTGCCATTTTGATTCCTCTTTTCTTTTTCGTCGTTTTAGACCATTTTGTTTTTGCTGTTGTCGCTTGTCGCCTTCGACTTGGCCACAAAGCTGGAATAGAACCCTCATAAAACACACGGCAAACGGCGCATAGTTCAGGCATGGAAATGCCAACTGCAATGGGAAGGGAGTATGGCATGGGCAGAGTTTCAACACTATTTATGTTGGGCTGTGTAAATCTGGAGTCTGCCGGCGTTATTGCTGACGATGTTTGAAGTTGTTTTTATGCCGTTTATTTCTTCTTTTTTTTTTAGACTCGCAGCTGCTGGTTCATATTTTTGTGTTTTTTTTCTTCATTTTTTTTTGGGCGGAAATGCTAAAATGCAATTTGTAAAAATGTCACGCGGCTCGCATGAAATTGAAATGTGGATGTGGAGAAGCAGCAGCAGCTAAAAAGATGGCTAAGCACTGAGTCTTTCATTTGAATCAGGCAAAAAAGATTTAGCCACAAAAAGCATTAGGCCGAAAGTCATGAAACGGCAACAATAAAAACAACAACAAGAACAACGAAATGGACCTGGACCGTTCTGACCCCAAATGAACGCGTCCGAGAGGAAATAAAAATGTAAATGTAACCAGAGGCCGTTGCCTAAACCTCAAATGAAATTATAACACCAAGTGTGTCTGTGTGTGTGTGTGTGTGTGTGTGCGTGTGTGTGCGTGTCAACAATAATAACTAGGGTAAGGTAGAACCGAGGGAGATATAAAATCTAGTCACTAGTGACCATAGACCTACACAGAGAGAAAAAAAGGAAAATTCCTCAATAAAAATAAATCCCAAAAGAGTGTCAAAAGTTCGATAATCTCTAAATTTTTTCAAACAAATACGCATTACTTGATTCAAGTACGATTTTTCAATTCATTCTTTGCCAATATTTTGACTTAAGACATTTTTTTCAGTGAAATCCGTATTTTTGACTATTTTAATGCTCAGTGGTTGCCATTTTATTCGCATATTTTGTTAATATACTGAATAAATTTTTACGAAATATATGATAAAATCAAGAATTTTAAATTTGAAATATGAAATGATTTCTTTTCTTTCCGTGTAGGCACATTGCAAATTGACCACCGCGGGGGGACTGAGGAGGGTGGAGCTGGGCGGATCCCTCACCTGCCAAATAGGGACGCTCCAAATCATAATACATAGAGGGTAGCAAACTAAGTCAAATGCGAGTTCGAGCCTATAAAAATTGAGTGCAGTTGCCAAAAAAACATTTGAAAATTCTATCGAAAATGTTTGCCAGGCACGCAGCCTCAGGCGGACTTAAAGCCACCTTCCCTTCCCTTCCCTTCCCTTTTCTAGCCAACATCAGCTAAAAACCGCAATGCTGCCAAATGGTCAAGTCATAAAACAACAAAAACCCACAACAAATCTAAAACAAGCGCAAGTCGCAAATGAAAATGAAATACATTCGCATAATTTGAATGCGAAAAGCAAACAAAACAAAATATACATAAAAAATAGAAAACGAACGGAAAGAGCGCGGAAAATGAAACCACAAGGTCAAAGTAGAAGTCCGAAAAAAGGGGCAGCAATAACTTGTGACGACTAACTTGAAATTGTTTCAGGGTCCTGACCGCGGTTCAATCTGTGCAACAGGAAAAAAACGTGAGAAGAAAGTGAGAAGAAAGTTCGAAGAAATCAAATCTTACAATTTAATTAAATATATAATCATAAAGTAAAAACATATACATATATTTAGGACAGTTTATGTCAAATGTCAAATATTTTTGATCTAAGTAAAGTAATAAATACATAAGAACAAAATAAATATATAATTATATAAATTAAATAAATTAAATAAATTAAATAAATTAAATAAATTAAATAAATTAAATAAATTAAATAAATTAAATAAATTAAATAAATTAAAAAATTATATAAATTATATAAATTAAATAAATTAAATAAATTAAATAAATTAAATAAATTAAATAAATTAAATAAATTAAATAAATTAAATAAATTAAATAAATTAAATAAATTAAATAAATTAAATAAATTAAATAAATTAAATAAATTAAATAAATTAAATAAATTAAATAAATTAAAAAATTATATAAATTATATAAATTAAATAAACTAAATAAATTAAATAAATTAAATAAATTAAATAAATTAAATAAATTAAATAAATTAAATAAATTAAATAAATTAAATAATTTAAATAAATTAAATAAATTATATAAATTAAATAAATTAAATAAATTAAATAAATTAAATAAATTAAATAAATTAAATAAATTAAATAAATTAAATAAATTATATAAATTAAATAAATTAAATAAATTAAATAAATTAAATAAATTAAATAAATTAAATAAATTAAATAAATTAAATAAATTAAATAAATTAAATAAATTAAATAAATTAAATAAATTAAATAAATTAAATAAATTAAATAAATTAAATAAATTAAATAAATTAAATAAATTAAATAAATTAAATAAATTAAATAAATTAAATAAATTAAATAAATTAAATAAATTAAATAAATTAAATAAATTAAATAAATTAAATTAATAAATTAAATTAAATAAATGAAGTTAATTAAATAAATGCAATTAGTTTTTTTATTACTTTGTAATAATTTTGCTCATTTTGCCAAAAAGAAAATACTTTTGAGTAATAATTTCGACTAGAGTTGTCATGCAAGTCAACAATTTTAGACAATGTCATCATATTTAAAAACAATTTTTCCAAATACATTTAAAAGATTGCCATTGCTTTAAGAAATGCGAAAGTCTAAGATAAAAAAAACATAAGAATAAATACATTTGTTAATTAGACATTACATTAAACATGTTACTTTCAAAAATATTAGAAAACATAATCAAAGTAAAGAGCTCTTGAAAAACCAGTTAAAATGTTTTAAGACTCAAATTATCTACTCGCCCCTCTAGGGTTGCCACTTATCTTCATTTTACGAATAGCAATCAAAAATGTTTTTTATGACACAGGCAAAAGTTTTGTCGTCACGCACAACAATTGGAATGTTAAATTACTATTTTGTTTAACACAATTAGAAATTTAATAAAAATGCTTAAATTTGGAGAAAAGGAAATACCCAAAGAGCAAATATTTGGCATTTTAACACTGACATTTATTTGGAGTCAAGAGCATTAGGAGAGTACTTAGTAATAAGATGAGGAATACACTTTGAGGATTCCAACTCGCAGCCTTTAAAGCGCATTTGTCGAGACTTTCGACTCCACTTTGGTTTGGCAATCTCTTTTCCCCCTTTCCCAAACATACACATAAATAATTTGCTCGATCCGGGTCTTGATGGCGTCAAATTTATGGCTTTTGGCATTGGGCAATGCAAATTGTCAACATTGGCAAACGTCAAATGTTTTTGGCTTTTGGCGCGCGCCACTTTTAAGTGCCAGACATTTTGACAGCGACCGAAATGCATAAAAGCGCAGAGGCAAACGCCAAATGGGCGTGGCACATTACGACTACCAAAACAAACAAAGAACAACAACAACAACTGCACAAATGGCCAGCACACAAATCATATAAATTTCGAAAGGGAACGCACTTTACATTCATATTAAATACGCGTCCTTGAATACGAGTACCCACTGCATTCATATCATTCACCATCACATCCTTTTCTATTCCATCCCATTGGTAATTAGCCCGAGTACTCTGGCCTAGACAAAAGCCAATCAGTTTAAAGGACAGCGTCACACTATTGGGCGGGAACAGTGAATGTCACTGAAAGAAACCACAATTCCCCGATGGTCACATTTGTATACTCTATCATATCAATATCAATATATCAATTTTAAAAGTGTTCTAAAACTATTCAAAAATAATCATAGTTTTATTTTAAAGTAGACAAAACTATTTTATTTATTCTATAAAAAATAAAATCCTTTTTGTCAGTGTACTTATTCATTAGAGTATCATATTTGTAGACTCTTACTGAATTTACCAATACTATTTATTTGCATATTTTAAAGAAGCTTTCTTAGTTTTGTTTAGGGGGAATATTAAAATTAGATTCGCTTTTGCTGTATTCTTATTTAAAAGTAGACAACTCTTTTATATTTAATTTTTTAAATATTAATAGACTATTTAAACATTTTTTTTTTATAGTTTACTATGTTTCCAAAACAATGTGTTTCAATATGTTTTTCATATTATGTTTGATTATGGTACTTTTTCAGATTCTACAATCGAATAAGTTTATTTTTATATTTTTTTATCATTTTTTTATAGTTTCTTAGAAATTAAAAATCGTTTTAAATAAAATTCACTTAAGAACTACATATATATGTATATTAAAAATTCAAGGAATGTAGAGAAAAGAATTAAATGGCAGAAAAAGACAAGTTAATGTTTTTGTATTGGTAATCGGCTATTACTCCATGATATATAAAGCGGTTCTAAAATCCGCTTTCAAATAAAGATTTCCTTGTATCTGCATATACAAATGTATTTATGAACGAATTTGTATTTTGTTAGCATTCAAAGTTGAAAATGGAGAAAATAATAGCATCGAGTTATTTGCTTGTTATTGTATGTTGTGTCTGCTGCTGACGGTTCACAAATTGCAAATGCAACTTGCAACACGGCAAAAGAACTGCAAAATATGACCCAAGGCAAATAGATACAAAATAAAGCATTTGGTCAAGGCATTCGGTCAAAAACAGCTAATACACTCTATATCATGTTCCGAGTTGTTGGCGATTTGGATTGGAATTTATTTCGAATTCGCAGCAAATCATTGAAATTTGTGTAGCATACTTTTTGGCGTAGAAAATAATTACTTTGCCTCTCAAAATTGTATGCTAAATGTGTTTAAAGAGTTCTCTTGTACATTATTAAATGTAATGTAAAAAAAAAAATAATAACAATAAAAAAAAAATTTAAGTAAATCCTTGAATGGAATTTGGAGATTTTAATTTATTTTTCTTATAAATCTTACCAATTTAAAATTTATTCCCTTTTAAATTATAAGATTTGTATGACGAAATAAAATCCAGAACACCTTTGAATATTTTAAATTTATTTTTTAGTTACTTATTACCAAAGTCAGATTCATACTCTTTTCTACTGTAAATTTGATGTACAGTTTTCTGCATTTCCTTTTGATTTACAAGTTAAAAAAATACATGACATTTTATTAATAATTTCTTTATAAAGTTTTAGGTTTCTCGCTTTGATTCAAATATGTATTTTTAATTAAAAAAAAAACAAGTTTAATTAAAAATCACTTAACTCACTATTTGTAACTTTGACGAGCTGCCAAAGTAATTCCAGAACTTTGCTTGTACTTACCTATTTTACCTTTTGTCCCCTGGTTTTTATGACTTGCTAAAAATTATTGGAGCAAAAACACTGAATGGGCTTATTAACAATAATTGAATTTTTATTTTTTTTCAACTTTCGCCTCTTTCATTAAGAAATGCACAAGGAATTATGAAAAACACTGCACAAAAACACAAGAACAAAATCCATGAATGACCGTTACAAATTTGAAAAAGTCGCGTCTATATTTTCGTGTATATTGTCGATGATTCGAATTGTTTGAAGTGTTTCCTATTGTTGTTGTTGTTGTGGTTGTGGTTGTTTTTTGTAATGCTGTCTGTCACTGCGCTGCCATCAACGAGGCGCAAGCGAACGCTGGCGTTGTCGATGCTGAACTGCTACTTGTTGGCATTCGCTGTCCTCTGACAGCCCAAAGATGCCAAAAGCAACACAGCAACTACAACAACAACAACAACATGGTGTGTGAGGGCGCAACGAGAGGGAACGAGGCAACCGCTCAGTGTACGGTAAAAAGTCATTCGTCGGCTTTTGTTGTCCTCGTGCGTTCATTCATCCAATTCGCGTTCGCTTCTCCCCAGCATTCATTTGGCATGGCGAATTCGCTGCGCTGCGCACTGTCTGCTGGGTTAAATGCCGCTACTTTGCAGCGAAAGCTCTGCGGCTCCTCGCTCTCTCTCTTTCTCTCTCTTTCCCTGAGCCGGCAAACGAAAAGGTTTTGCAGCTTTTAGCGCCAATTTGAATTAGACTTATGCGAAAGCTCTCTGTTCCTTTTTTGTTGACCAGAAAAAAAAGCTAATTTTGTTGTAATAATGCTAAATTTAAAAATATATACATATATAAATATTGCTCCATAAATCTCTAACAAAGAAAATAAGCTGAAACCAATCAAATAAAATTCAGTCTTAAAATTAAAAAGACACAAGTATACATTTAAAATATATACATATATATACTAGTACAAAATGTGCCAATAATTATAAAAATGTTAAAGTTTTAAATTCATTTAAGTTAACCGATTTTTGGGATACCGAAAATATGACCAAAGAATAAACTCTCCGACAGTACAGAAACTATTATTTTCAAAAGCTTTTCTCATCCAAATCGCTAGAGATTTGTGTAATGAGTTTCTCTGTACTAAAACTTGTTTGATATACTTTTAATACTTTAAAAGTTCATTTATTCAATCATAGTGTTGCGGTAAAAATCTGAAAAAAACACATTTTTTAAAAGTTCAGAATTCCTATGCAATTTTTGGTTTTTCCTGCAATTGAACTGCAGACTTGACGGGAAAAAGCTGAATTGGCAGCACTGTCACCTTAAAAAGACAATAAGAATTCCCATCTAATTTCTGCCTACGATCGTCATTGCATACTTTCGTGTGCCAATTTTACGGACTACTTTTGAAATTTGAAGCACATAAGTAACGTTGACAAAACCAAACTCCATTTAAATTTAAAATATTTCATATGTATATATTTTATTGGATATTTCTACCACTGACATTGGACTTGATCACATCATTCACAACAAATGACCCTCCGAGTTGTTCCCCCATCAATAAAAAGAACAAAGTCAAATTTTCGGTTTTAATCATAAAAGTTTTTATATTTTTCGGTTTCGACCCTTAGCTAAATAATATAAATTTTTTATTTTTACCTTCTGTTTGTATTTAAATATATTTATATATATATATATATATACCATTGTATTTAATTATATGTATATCTACAGTAGTTATTATTATTATTTTAATTTATTTATAATTTTAAACTTGTTTGCTTTGATTTGTATTTTTTTTTTCGGTATTCCTCTGTTTTAATTTTTTAGACAAGTTTTAAGTTAAGAACTCAAATTACACAAACGCATGTTGTGTTAGGTGTTATTCTTTCTCTCATCTTTTTAATTTCTTATCTAGCTTTTCAGCTTTTTCTTTTTTTATTGTTTGATTTCTTGTTATACTGCCTAAATAAGAAAAATTATGTTTTATGTTTATATTTATATGTATGTATATATAAATTCCAATATATATATAAGCATATATATATTGTTTATTATATGCATATTTATATTTTAATTTAAAAAAAAAGTATTGTAAAAATAATTCGTAGAAAAAAACGAAGTGTAGGCAAATTCAATTTTAAAGAAAAGAACAAATAAATACATTTTCGCATAAGAACTAGGAAGCTAGAAATGATGCCTAATCGGCCAGGCGAATTTCAGATGCTCTACATTTATATAGATGTGTGAGCGAATGAATGTATGTCTGTGTGTGTGTGTGTCTCTGTAGTTGTTAACTACAAATTATTGATTGGTTGTTTTAAGGTGATTTTGACAACAAGTATTTACCTAAAGCCCCGGAAAGAACAAAGAAAATAAACAAATGAAACGTTTGTAATGCAACACTTGGGCAATAATAATTATTATAAAACAGAAACAGAAACAAAAACAAAAACAGAAGAAAACTTATTTTGGTATTCAACAAGACGACAGCGATTAAAGTTGACTGTCACAGCGAGAATACCCCTAATGGATTTACTGCGGCTACTATGAAGGCTAAGCGTGTGGACCTCTCTCCCTCTATCTATCTATCGCTAGCTCTTTCTCACTCACTCACTTAGTTCAATCGCTCAGTCTGTCCCTTTCTAATCCATTTGTAATTACATTCGATTTTCAGTGTTTTGCATCGAGTTTGTTTTGAGAAAAAAAAGAGGGTTTTATCGAGGCTGCCACACACCTTTTGTTGTTTGTTTGTTGTGTTTGTTTGTTGTAAATATACATTTTCATATACTCTATATATATAATTTGTATATAGTTAAATTAGCATTTTATTGCAGTTGAGTATACTAGGTTGACTTGTTTTCCATTCGTTTTTTGTTTCTTGTTTTGTTTAGTTTAAAATTCTGTTGTTGTTTTGGTGTTTTGCAATCAATCTTGTTAAATGGTTTTATTTGTAGTTGTTGCTTCGATTCGATACGAGGAGGCTTCTTTTCTTATTGCTTCTGTATTTTGTTGTCTGTAGTCTCTGTTGTTTTTGCTGCTTGTTATTTTCTTGTTTTGCTAAATATTGTTACGATTGTTGTTGTTATTGGTGTTATTGTAGTTGTTGTTGTTCTTATATAACGGCAACATAGGCCCAACATTGCCGATTCGCTTCATGCTTATTTAAGTTATTAATTACGCTTTGCTAATTATAAATTATGTTTTATTTTTGTGTTTGTGTTTTTTTTCTCTCTCTATCTCTATCTCTATCTCTTCATCATTATGTTGTAGTTGCTGTTGCTGTTGCTGTTACTGTTGTTGTTGTTTTTGTCGCTTTTTGCTGCTGCTACTGTTGTTGTTCTTGTTAGAGTTGTTTGCTGTTGTTCATTGCTTGTTGACGTTTTTATGTGGCGACTGTTGCCTGCCACTTGCAAAGTCGCTGAACACCGTCATCAACAGAGCTTTGACGGCCGCAGGACGAAGAAGGATGCACGCGTGAATTGCCCAGCCCTGCACTGCCCTGTCCGAGATCACAACTGACATTGACATGAACATGATCTAGCAATAGATTTGCATTGGTAGTGGTGGCGTGGTCAGGTCGGCGACTCGGTACGGGTTCGAATTCGGGTTGGGGGTAGGCATTACTATAATCATCATCAGCTGCGCCAGAGTGTGCTCTTTTTGAGCCTGACCGACAGCTTGCGATGCACGCGCAGCCTAACTTGCTCCTGATCCTAAGTATCGTCCGACATGAACGCGTTCTGAGTCTTCGACTCCTCAATGCGGCGAATTTGCTGTCGCAGATACATGATTCTTCAACAAAATGACAACAGAATATCCATCAAAATATTGTTAATTTGTTCTCTCGAAATTTTGTCTATGCTTTTTTGCATACTCACTTTTGTTCCTGCAGCGTCGCATTGATCTCCGTGCTGCGCACCAAACTGCGTGCACATTTCAGCTCAGCACATATCCGAGTGCAGGTGATGTCCCCAAAAAGATGTGTGTCCTCGCAGCATTTTTGCGCCTGCAAAAGGATAAATAAATTACAATTTTATTATTTCTATACAGACATCTGATGACAAAGACGATTGAATAAAAACTATCTATGTCATTTAATTTTTCTATCCAAGTTTAAGGCATGATGAAAAGAAGTGTTAAAGCGAACTAAAGGAATTGTTTGTTTTCTCTATATTAAACTTAATGTATTGGAACAAATTTGGGCTACCTAAAAATTATACAAATTGATTTGAACTGCTAAAAAGAGTTGCAACAACAATTGTGCTGGAAATTGTTACCATATAGTAGTAGTATGATGTTAAACCAAATTATGGATCGAGCTTTTTACTCTCCAAGAAAATGATCGAGTTAAAGTAGTTGAAAATCGCATCATAATATATAGACATATACATCACATATAGAGAAGTGAGCCGCAATTTAATTCCGGGCCTAAATACATAAATATCTAACAATAGCTTGGCATCCTATAAAGTAAATATTTAATTTTTGCATTAAATCTTTTCGTGCTGCATACAACATTTTTCTATCTCATCTTGAAATATTCATACGCCATTGGATGACTTCAGGAGTTGTGAATGTGGCTGATGTTTTAGGAAAATTCTGCTCCTTATTCCTATTGATTTTAAGCATCTCAAATACAAGCGTCCAAGGATTAAATTATGGTTATCGTTTAGCGACCGGATTTGCTTCTTATTTTTTTTTACTTTTTACTTTTTTTACTTAGTTGAACAACAACTCCAGTAACTGAATAAAGAATTTATGTTGTTTGCCAGTTACCTGTCGTTCCAAAACTTCCGCCTGCCAGTTGGTCACATGCGCAATTAAATCGGCGCGAAAGTATTTCGCCAATTTGGGCGAGATTTCGGGTCCCCGTAGATTGGACGCCTGCACGGAGCCCACGCAGCTTTGCAGCGTGCTGAGTGTGGCGGAACCGCTGCCATCCACTGCAAACAAATGAAGATTCGAATTAATTTCAATCAATAAATACATACTTCGTTTGTACGACAGCTAAACCTGTTTTAATCCATATCTGTTTGACACTTTTTTTTTTAGTGTTCTATAATTTCCGAAACCTAAGTTAATTGAGCTACACACTGTAGAGAGCACAATTTGATTTTTAAATTGATTAAACAGAGATAAACGTTTACGTTACAATTTAAATCGACTTGGACCTTCATAAGCTAACATATATTTTGTTGTAAAATATATAGAAAATGTCGAATTACATGTAAAAAAGGAAGTGAGCTTCGTTAAATTAAACTAAGCTTTAAAGCGCATTAAGAAGTGGCAATATATGTGTTGAAAGTGATATTGATTTGCGTTAAACCGACTTACAAACTGTCGTATAAACGAGGATGTTTTAATTTCAAGGCCCTCTTACTTTTACGCTGTTGCTGCGACTGTTGCGCTGCCTGTTGTTGCGTTGCCTGGACGGCTGCCAAAGCTGCTGCTGCTGCGGCGGCTGCTGCAGCGGCCACCTGTTGCTGTTGTTGTTGGTGTTGTTCTAAAGCTGAGCCACTTAAATCTAATTCCTGCGTGGGCGTTGGCGGCCCCTCGCCACCAATTGATCCACTGCCGCAGAGACTATTACTGCCCATGGAGGTGATGACACTGATGCCGCTGACAGTGCCCAATCCGGGTATGCTGCAGCTGTTGCTGCTGTTGTTGTTGCTGCTGCTGCTGCCACTAACAATGGCATTGCCACTATTACCAATGGCATTTGTTGCCATCGGTGAGGCGGCGTTAACGGCATCGACCGTCTTGTGGCCAAATGGCGCATTGCAGGTATAGGCGTTGCTGGCATTCACATTATTCGTGTGACCCACGATCGTTGGTATGGGACTCTTGGTATAGCTCAGCGATGGCGACATACTGTGATGTGCATGCGGCATGCACAGTGGTGAGTTAAGTTGGCTGTTGTCTCTACAAATGGTATACAAAACATCATCATTAAGAATCTGTTATGGCAAAGAGTGATAGCAAACAAACAACCTTAAACTGCTTAAGCTGCTGGCAGTCACATTGTTGACCGAATTGTAGGCATGATTCACTGCATCGCCGACGGTGCCGCTGCCGGCACCCGTTGGACCATTGCCGCCGGCAACCAGCATATGATGGTGCGGCACATCCAAGCCACTTAGTCCTAAATGTAGCTTCTGTCGCATCATCAACGATTGATCCTTACCGCCGCTGAGCTTCCCAGGCGGCCCGGGCGCATTCGAGTTCAGATGATGCTCCTGGTTCGCCAGCGTCGGGACAGTCGTCTATCAAATTAAATGAATTATAAGTAAATCATGTCATTCATGGACCCAGAGCAAATTAGTTAATTATTTCAAATATTTCTAAATCGGATTATTCTGATTTTTGCACATCAAACTTTGTATCTCTTATCTTATTTTCCTAACAAACATTATAAGTTGTAATATACAAATTACATAGTAATGATTATTTAAAGATTTTTAAGGATTTTCTTTAATGATCATGATTACTTTTGAGCAAATTATCATAATTTATTTTTTTCGCTCAAAATTAAACTCACATTAAAAAAAAATAACGTAATCATTTTAAGTAAATTTGTTTGCCTTGGTTCTTGGTAGGATTCGGGGAAAATCCTACACAAAAGCCATGAATTAAAAGTGAGCTTTATTAAATAAAAAATATATTAAAATATATGAAAATAACTCAATTGATAGTCAAAAAAAATGATCGAGTGAAAGTATTTGGAAATGACTACCAAGAAAATTGACTTGTCGATTTTTCAATTATTTTTTTACATCACATTAGACTGAAGGATTCACTTACGCTGGAGGTGGAGCCAATGTGTCCCACAACTGAGTTTCTAAGGCTGCTGTTGCTGCTGTTGGCAATGCTGGATGGCACCGAGGCCAAGCCGCTGGTGGGTAACATTGTGGCGCCACTAACGGGTCCACCAACACCACCGCCACCTGTGGCGCCCACTGAAGCGGCGCCATAATGCGCCCCCATGGGCGTAACGACTGCGCTGGGATTTGGATGCGAGGCCAGTCGTGGCAGTGCATTGCCCAATGTGCCCTGTTCGCTTGACTGAATGCCACCGCCAACACCACCGCCACCGCTGCCGCCATGTGTGGTGGGCGTGCCGCTTAGCGAATAGCTCGCCTCCGAGGTGGGCGTCGAGTCGCCACTGATATCCATATCAGCATTGTCGTTATGTCGACCTATTAAATTAAATAAATATGAATAGACATTTAATTCTCATTCCTTTCCATTTTAATTTCAATTTGTCTCCCTGCTCTCACCGTCTAAGCGTCTTCGATGACTCGGCGGACCGCCATCGTTGTCGTAATTCCATCTCAGTCGTGAATTGTCGCGCGATGAATTGGAATGTTTGTATGCTGTGTGAATAAAGAGAAGGTTTTACATATTGTTCATTATCTAAGGAATGCGACAGTCAACTTACTCGATCTTGAGAAGCGATCATCGCGATCTCTGTCCCGATCCTTGTCGCGATAATCCTTCTCACGATGCTGATCACGCGGCAGATTTCTACAATAACAAATAAAATATAAATAAGTAAAATTTCTTAATAAATGTGTCGTCTTTTCACTGTTCATATATTCATATATTCTTTCTGCTAAGAAAGATTTCCAAATTTGCCGAAGATATACAGTGTCCTCTCGATCGAGCTCTTGTGAAGATTATTATACTCTCAGCATTTAGTTAAGGATTATAAAGTGTTGAAAAACATGGAAAAACCATGTAGGCCCGTTTTTTCAATTTCTTAATAAGGTTTGGATGACTATTTAATTTAAAAGATATTTTAACGTAAAATTTATAGAAATTAATGTCAAATTTGAAAGTACATCTGAAATAATTTAGCTACACTACATTTAGCAACATTGAAAATGGCTTTTAGCTTGCAAAGTTATCTAAAAAGTATAAAAAGATTAGTCATCAAAATAGAAGATTTGAAACTCAAATTAAACCACTTTTAAGTGTAATTTAGTCTAAAATCTTGGGTTCGAAATTAATATGATTATAAAAGTGTTAGAATTAAAAATGTTGAAGTAAAATATTATGGACAAGCTAATCGTGTAGATATTGTATGAAAGCGCTAAGATCTCTAATATTAAACTCAAGACGTTCTTCTCAAAATCTCTTTTTAAAGAGAGGATTATTATAGTGGGAACTTTTATAACAAATTTCATCTGAATTTGAGTCGATTGAAGTATCCAATGACAAATCAATGAATAACGTGGATACATCTAGTTTAAATAGTTCATCGAACATAATTTAACAGATTTACATTAATCTTGCTCAAAGCTAGCTTAAGTTAAGTTTACCTTTCTCTGTCTACCCATTCCTTAGGCTTCTCCCACTGGGAGACTTCAGTTTTGCAGTTATAGTAATACATTTTGCCTGTAATTCAGAAAAGGATAAGCATTAGACATCTGTAGAGTTGATATTAGAGACATTTCCATACCAGACGAGCTTACATGCTCGCTCCAGTCGCCATAGCGCGCCACACGCTCGCCGCGATCGCTGCGCTCACGTTTGTCTAGAAGGAAGTTGGAATTTGAGTTTTGTTTAGAAAGATTTGATGAAATTTATAAATAATTTACCTGCATATTTGTCCTTCTTGTACATATCCCGATCACGATCGGCGCCTCTGTCCCGCTTGTCGCGCAAATCGCGTTCACGCTCCCGATCCCGATCATCGGAGCCGGATCGCTTGTCGTTGTCCCGCGAGGAGCAGAGCTTGGCGCCGCCTCCACCGCCGCCACGACGATCCCTGTCGTGATTCGTGCGATACGACTCCGAGTCGCGATCATTGCCACGACGGTCACGTTTATCTGGGAGAAGAGCATCAAGAGCAACGGATTAATAAAGATATTTCAATCAGAGATCGTAAAATTGCTGCTTTATTTTTTTAAATATAAATCAAGGCTGCAAACCGATTAAGAAACAATCCGCATTTATTTCAAATACTTTTTTTTAATAAGAGTTTCGGTTCGAAAACAAATTTATTACTGAAAGTTCAAGCTTTTTGAATAATGCAAAAATTTATAAGACTGAATAAATATCATAATATAATAAGTCATATTTAAATTATCAAATTAGTTTGATTATATACAACTTTTTCCTATTTGTATATCAAAATTGAATTAATTTAGAAAATGTAGACACAAATATATTTTTCTAGTATTAAATTAAAGGTACGAATTGTAGCCTTAGTTTTAGGGGTATATAAAAAAGGTTCGCGAACCGAACCTAAATTCTGCTCTATGAATCGAACGCATGAACCAAACCTTTAACAAAATATTGGTAGATTTGCAGCTTTAATAAAAATACAGTCCAACTTTCCTAACTCGAATCACTATAAACCAATGAAAAAGGTCGAATTATAGAGACTTTGACTTATGGAATGCTTTTTTTATTAGTTTATTCAGTTTATTGCCGAGTTCGAGCTATAGAAGTTCGAGTTATGGAAGTTCGACTGTAATATTTTTTAATGCTAGATTGATTGATTGATAGTTACCGGAATATTTATCCTTTTTGTAGACATCCCGATCCCGATCGCGCATCTTTTGCATGAAACTGTATCGATCGTTGCTGCCACCACCGCCGCCGCCTCCACCACCGCCGCCACCTCCTCCACCGCCTCCTCCGCCGCCACCACCACCACCACCACCACCACTGCGATGATCGCTGCGATCGCGAAGATCATGCGACCGGGACGATGGGGAATCTATGTCCGGTGATTGTGAGCGATAGCTGTTGCCATTATTTAATGGGCCGCCGCTGTTGCCACCACTACCGCCGCCACCGCCGCCGCCTCCGCCACTGCCACCGCCGCCGCCGCCGCCACCGCCGGCGCCAGGTGAGATGTCACGATCGCGATAGTTGGAGGAACGATCGCGTTCATAGTCGCGCTTTGAACTGCTGTACTTTGAGCTCTGTCGAAAAAGATTTGATTCAATTTGATTTGCATTAATTAACCAAATTACACTCAATTATTGTTGTTGTTCTCTTCTTGTTAAATGTTATATATTTTATACATTATTATTTATTTTATATTTATATTATTTCAATATTTATGTTTATGCTTTGTTATTGTTGCTTATATCAAAACTTGTTACCAACATGTTGGGAAAACTCGGATAAGATTGTGGGCCAGGGGCGGGTTGTGATTGTGGAAAGGGTTGTTGATTAGTTAATAAAAAATTTAAAAAAAAAAATACAAAAAAACAAACTAGCATATAAATAAAAGTTATTACTACAATGATATCGTTTGTTTAATAAGCCAATAAATGTTTTTTTGTTATTGTTATTTTTAATTTGCCAAAATTTGCATGTGTGTGTGTGAGATATATGCTTGTGTGTGTGTGTGTGTGTAATTTTTTGCTAATAAAGCTGCGAGTGTGTGTGTATTAAGAGGGGGCGTGATGGGGATGGAGAGGGGGCGGGGTTGGTTCATGGGCGACACGAAACGAACATAAAACACGAAACACAATCAAAATCGTAATTAAAGTGAGAGTTTAACGCTATAGTTTTTAGCATTTTTATCAATTGACACGTTCTTGCACACATTGTTGTTGTTTTTGTCTATATATGTCAAGTGTGTGTGTGTGTGTGTGTGACAAAATTGACAAACTTTCGCCATTAATTCAAAAATTGTTTTTTTTGTTGTTTCTTTTAAATGCAACAAGGATTAACTTTAATTAATGCACAAAGACTTATTTATATATAACTACTATTATTATTTATTTTCATGTTTTAAAGATTTAATTCAATTTTAATTATTATTAATTATGTGTATAATAATTTATAAGTAAATTATTGTTTATTTTCTTCAAATAAAATTTGTTTATTTATATTGAAGTTATATATTTATAAATTCTTTAATTATTAATTTTTTTCATTTTTATTTAAATAGTATTTCTTTTTGCACTTGCTTCACTTTTATTGTTGTTGCAATTTCATTTTCCACTTGACATTTCAACTTTTGTTTTCTTTGATTCTTACATCTTCTTCTTCATTGTTTTGTTATGATTTTTGCTTTTGCTTTTGATTTATTTACTTACATCAACGCGACACATTCCGATCGCTGCCGACGTCGCTGCCGCTGCAAATTTATTGCTGCTGCCGCCGCCGCTGCCGCTGTGGCTGTGACTGTTGTTGTTGTTGTTGTTATTGCTGTGGCTATTGCTGCTGCACATGTTGTTGTTGCTGGTGTTGTTATTATTGTTGTTGCTATTGCTGCTGCTGCTGTTGGTCAGCAGCGACAAATCAACGGCCATGTTGTGGTGGTTGTGATTGCTGTTGTTGTTGTTGTTGTTGCTGCTTCTGCTGCTGCTGCTGCTGCCGCCGCTGCCGCTGCCGCTCGTCATAGATGACGACGTTGGCGTTGGCGTCGTGCTCGTCCTGGCACGTGGCCGCGTCGTCCTTAACTGTCGCGTCGTCGTTGCCAGCGTTGTTGTTGTTGTTGTTGTTGTTCTCTGCTGCTGCAGCAGCAACACCGCAATGTTGCTGACGCACTGCAGTCTGATAACAACTATTAATATATATATATAGATATATATCTTAGAGATGTATTAAACACCTGATGATACTCTCTAATAATTGTTGTTTATAATGTTGTTGTTGTTGTTGCTGCTGTTTTTTTTTATGGCTTAGGCACGATTGTGTTGTTGTTGTTGTTCATCTTCTTCTTGTTGTTGTTTATAGGCGAGTTTTATGTTCATTTTATTTTTTTAAATATTAAGGCTACTTTCGAATTTGCGCAGTGTTGTTTATTGGTTTTTTTTTGTTTTCTTGTTCATTTCTTGTTCTTAAATTGTTTATTGCTTTTGCGGTTTTTTGGTCAGGCAATGGTTTATTGTTTATACATATTTTTTAATCTTTTATTTTGTAACATGTTTGATTATCAAATTGATTTGTTTTGTTTTTTTTTTAGTTTAATAAAATGATTATTAAATATTTTTGCGATTAACAATATACGATTTTAGCGCGTTTACTTGACTTTAGTATTTATAAAATTGTATTTAATTGTTGTGCATTTCGTTACGATTTTCGATTCGATTTAGAATTTGGTTTTAAATGAGTATTTGTGGTAGAGATTGATCCAGTAATATGATTGTTGCTTTATATCCAAAACAAAAAAACAAGTGTTATACTCTAATTTACGTGTACGTTAGTTAGATCAGTTCGTTTGATTCGCTGCAATGCCGCGTGCCCAAAAAATGCAGAGAGAGAGAGAGAGAGAGAGTGGGTTGGAGAGGGGGTATAAATGAGACTAGCATCAGTACTACAAACAGACATACAGTTAGTCAAGTAACTCTTTTGACAAACAACAAAATTCGTTTATTATTATATATTTAGTTTCTAAACAGTTACTTGACATACTGTACACATTTACATATATATATATATATAGATACAATTGTGTACATATATGTAAGCATATTAAAATGTCAAATGAATTACACACACACACACACACACACTTGGGTCGGGGTGGGAGGATACAAGCATATTTATACAAATATGAATTCTACAAATGGGTTTCTTATCTTTGGCATTTCTAAATGTTACAAAAAAACTTGCTCACTAATTGAATTTAAACACAAGCAATAACTAAATAAAGAAAACACCAAGTCTAATACTGATTTACAAAACCAGAACAGATTTGTTAGTTGGATGGGCCACGGGGGGGAGAAGAGAGAGATACGGGTCTGGCTTTCGACTATGGAGAATCCGCTGATGGCTCACCTGGTAGGATGTGTGACTGGTATGCTTCTCAAAGTACCTGCAAGCGAAAGAGGAAAGACATGAGATTAATATGAGTAAATCGAATAGTTAATATAACTAACTTAAATACTGTGTTAAGCATGCAACGCAAAGCAACAAGTAATAAATGACAAGAGTTGAGGCCAATTATACAGTCTGTCCAGTAATTCTTTTGACAATTCTTTCTTTTCTCTTATTAATATTGCTTATGGTTATTAGAACAAGTTAAAAAGAAAGAAAAAAAAAACGTTCAACTCTCTTTACAAATTTAAAAACAATATGTGAATTGTCTTTGTCAAAACAATTACTTGACATACTGTATATGAGAGTGGCCCGAATGATTTTGGCTGTATACCGTTTAATGCACTTGGCCACTGCACTCTCTTATCACACACACGTCTTAACTGGGTCAATACAATCAATCAGATTTGCTTCTTATCTTTGTTGCAGTTTTAGCCAGGTTTGCTTGCCGGCTTAAACAGATCTAAATGTCATACACATCAACCGAATTAATTTAGTTAGCGTTAACAGCATCCGGCAAGAGGTTATAGCCAACACATTGGCCAAATCCTAGTAGACAGAGATTCCACATGCCACTTGCCCAAATGTATTAATCAGCAGTTGGTAATTTAACCACAATAGCAAAAGCAATAACAATAAAAAAAAACAAAGATATGCAAATAATTTGATTTCATGGTGCTGATGAAACATCAGCTGTTAGTGTAAAACAAAACATGCAGTGTCTTAATTTGAACGGAAAATAAGTCTAATAAGAAATACAGAAAGTTCTCTTTACGTTCTTGATCAAAAGTAAAAAATAAGACAGAAATTGAGGCTGGACCGTTTTTCTTTTTGTAATGCCGATATGTGCAGCAAGCGGTAAATGAGTGAGAGATGACAGAAAGCGAAATACAGCTGAGCCAGCGAGGGCGTGCAAGCGAGAGGCCAACAGAGTGTGGTGAAAAACTGAACGTAGACAGACGAAACGAATAAACCGACGAACGTTTGGAGAATGAGCCAAAGCGCGCTAAACGAGAGCAACGCAACGGAACAAAGCAGTAATCCAAATATTAAAACAAGACAATATATACGAATTGTTATTGAAATGTTTTGGTTTGGTTTTTAGTTAAATGCATGCAAATACTATTAATTAATGCACACACGTATGTGTGTATCTGAAAGCGTCTTGGCAACTGTAGGATTTCATAGCAGGGAGGGGTTAGTGGAGTCTTATTATGCATGTGTGTGTGTGTGAAGCAACCAGAAAGACGGAACGTGCGTACATATACATATGTATATGTAAACAAAAGTTGGCGTTTGAGTTTTTTTGTGGGGGAATATTTTTGTTAGCTAGCTACTTAACTGCAAGCATACAATTTGTTATGTTATTGAAATTTGTAATTTACCCATCGTTCATACGCTGCGGTTTTCTAGCATGCATTACCATCAATGCAAAGTTTTCGCCAATACGCTTCTCTTCTTGCTATTTGTTATTGTAGTTGTTAACGTTGTTGTAGAGTTCAGGGTTCCTGGTGCCAGGAATCAGCAGCTTGTGCTTCCGCTGCGCTCTTCCCTCTGCCGGGCCACTTTCTTAGCTATCTATGGCCTCCTTCTTCTCTTCCTGTGGCTCCTTCCTGCTCCTGCTCCTGCTCCCACTGCGGAGCGCGCGGGTATGTGTCGTATGTATGTGTGAGTGTGGCGCTGTTGTGTTCGTGTCTCACTGTAGAATTTGCAGCGGATCTGTGTGTCTATAGATGTGTGTATGTGTGTGTGAATGTGGGCTCTATCGCGGTCGCAGCCGTCGTCGGCAAGTGCCGTTTGCCGTTCGATGTTCCCGTCCTAAAAACACGAAAATGTGTTTGCAAACATCAGCATCTGGTCGCAGTAAGAATCGCAATCAAATTTGCATGCCCTCTATGCGTTTGATTGACTTTTCTTGGAAGCTGCTCTGTGTTTCACGCCTTCAACAGCGCTCGCGGCTTGCACTTTTTTCACTGGAGTGTGTGTGCTTATGCGTACGTGTGTATGCGTGTGTGTATGTCGGTGTATGTAAGTGTTGGTTGGTCGTCGTTGCTTCTTCGAATTTTTTTGGCTTATTCGCTGCTGTGCAATCTGGCTGTTTATCTTACCGCAATTTATTTTCCGCTTGCATTCACTTTAATGCTTTTGCAGCCAGCGTAATATGATTTAAGTTATTAATCAAATAAAATATAATTCGCCCAACTGCTGCGTTTGCTTTTGGCCTCTATACTTGATGATTTTTTTCAATTCTTTTACATTACGCTTTGTGCGCTCTTTCGTTCGTCGGCACGGCACGGCTGTGTTGAGTTTAAACCGATAGTCAATATATTTGTCTCGCTAGATACATCATGTATATTCATCCCGGTCACTCTAATCGAAAACAAGTACATACTGACTGCCGGCCATTTACAGCACTAAATTTCGGTGTGGTGAAAAAGTTACTATGTTGTACTCGAAATGGGCATGTTACTGCTCAGCTGAACATGTTAAAATTTTATTTAATTTTTTTTAAATTTAAATAATTATATTAAATAAAGAACAAATCACTAAACCAATAAAAATCTAAATTTTCTAAAATTCTAAAGTTTATTTTAAAATTCATTCGGTGAACCTCACTTTTCGCGTGGCGAAGTTGGGTAAAAAATTCAAAAAAAAATTATAAAAAATCGAGAAAAATTAAGGTAATATTTAAAATTCTAGCTTCCAAATTAAAAAAAAAACACCTCTTAACTGAATTTCTTTAAAGCAATTAAATAGTGTTTTTTTGCAGGGTTGCTACCTTGTATTTTATTATTTGGCAACCGTTGCCATGGCTGCCAAATTGTTTTATATTTGGCAACCATTGCCAGGGTTGCCACCTAGTTTTTCGTGGATGGCAGCATCTTAAAAAAGCTAAACAAGCCTTTGAAAACAGCTAGAAATAGCCAAAAAAAATTTAGTAGCTAAAAAAAAACTTCAGTAGTGAAACGATATTTTTATTGCTTAATCCAGTATTTTAGCAGCTGTAGGTCTTATGTAGGTCTGATTGGACCCTATCTTTTTTAAGCATACTGCTGGCACTTCATAATTATGACATAATTTATCTAGCCGCTATTTTCCAATTAATCCCGCATTTGCCAATTGCAACCCGCTAGATCTAGCGGGGAAATAGCTAAATTGACAACACTGGCACACACACTAACAGATAATAATAACACCAAAAAGTAGCGGGTTTCGAAACAAATTAAAAAAAGCCCGCGGATATTATGCACCACGTTCCGCAGAAAGACGTGAGTATTAACCGAGTGTAATTTGTTCATATGTATGCTAATGAATTAATTAATTGCAGTTGAGCAGAAATCACATTTTGCTGTCGCCTAACGGCGACTACAGCCGCCATTTGGTCAAGGTAAAATTCAAAATGCCGGCAATGCGACAATTACTGATTAAACTATAATAATATTAATAAGACTTGAACTTCTGCAGCTGTGCGAGCGATGTGTTCAACATGAAAAGAAGGTGCTGCTGCTGACGCAACGCAAAATGTCGAGCATATTGGAAAAGCCGCGTTCGCTGCATCAGCTGGAAAATTGGCTGCACATTGCGTTCAAGGACATTGAGAGCGCACCGCGTCGCATCATCGAGCTGTACGACTGTGCGCCACGTCCCGATTTGATAGTCTTCGATATGCATTCCATAATTGCCGAGCTGATCGGCCGACCGGTGCTGCAGCAGTGCTCCCGGGAGACGCTCGTCCGTCACATCGCCAAATGTTCGGCTGCCTTTTGCAATTACCGCGAAATGGTCCACGTATCGAAACTGGAGCTGAGCCGATCAACTGGAAAGGAGCAGCCGGTCGACACAATTGTTATTATGCCCACCGAGGCATATCCACTGTCTCCGGCACAATTTAAGCTGCTCATCGGACTCTACTTTTGCGGCAACGAGTTGTACAACAATTTCTCAAAGCTCTCGGAACGGATACGCGTCTCGCAAGGATTGCGCTGAGAACAACAACAACAGCAACAACAACAACATTATGACTGCTACAAGTGCCTCTCCATATTATGCTAATTAGATAGACTAGCATTTAATGTGGACAACCAATCCAAAAATGTTCCTCTGCTAAGTTTCTACGCGATATATACGATTAGAAGAAGATATATTGAAATTGTAGGAAACTTGTGAATAATGTTACTTCATTTGTTGCAACTTTTGTTTAGTGGTTGCATATTTGTCAACTTGCATGGCATCCATGCTATAATTTGTATAAAACCGAAGAGTATTATCTGTTAAAGACCTGAAGTCGGTGTATAGAATATGAATATAAGAATATGTAATAAACTCATATTTGTTATTTGCTAATTTCATAAACATTTATAAATATTAGCACTAACCAAATGTAAGTTATTTAAAAAACGAACCAATATATAAGTAAATCGGGCTACGAAGAAGGAAAAACAGCGATAACTATCTGTTAAATGTAGATAAAAAAGAATCCGTTTAAAAAAAAATAAAAGAAATAAATATTTTTTATTTGCTAATTTCACATACGTTTATAATTATTAAGACTAACAAAATATAGATTAAATTAATACAAAAAAAATTGTATAAATAAATAGTCTTTATAAATTAATATTTATGATTTGCTAATTTAACTCACACAATTCTTTAAATATTAAGACTAAAAAAATACATAAATTAAGTTAGTAAAAAAAAAAAAATATATAAAGGAACTAAGATTTGATTTCTTACAGATAAAACAGAGGGTCTTAGATATAGTCCAGCATGCCGCTAATTATCTCGAAGGCATCCCTGGCCGTCGGCTCGATGGCACTGCTGGGCAACAGATAGCCGTGCACGCCGTTATCGGCCAGTTGCAGGGTATAGCTGAAGGGTATGCCAATCTCAAAGGCGGCAAAGGCATCGGCACAGCCTGAAATATCAAATTGTTAGCTCACCCAATGATGCACTGCATCTCGACCAAAACATACCCGAGCGCTGTTCAATCAAATCGTTCGCGGAGTCCACTTTGTAGCGGGACTTGCTGCCCTTCTTGCGGAGGCCATCGGTGCCCACCATTGCCACGTCCAGGAAGTCATCCATGCGCTCCGCATTGAAGGTGGAGTTCGCCTTGACCGGAAAGGACACCACCTGGCCATAAGCCTGCAGTGATATGTACAGCTGCAAACAATAAGAAAATATATAAATATTTTATATATAAAATAAAATACAAATTAGAAGTATAATAAAATTAAAAAAATTATATTTTGCGAATAATCGCATTAGAAAATTGAAATAAAAATTGAGAATAATATCATTAGAGCAGAAAATATTTAAATATTACAATATTAAGGAAAATCGTTTATAATATATACAAATATTTTTTAACTTTTCACTTTTTTCAGCTGATGTATATCCAAAAAGTGAATCGGGTTTATTGTCGAAAAAAAAAAATCGACAAAAATAAATCGAGTTGTCGATACATCTCCAAAAATTCGCTGTAGAAAAAATCGAGTTGTAGATTTTTCTATGTTTTTTTTAATATCACAACTATTTTCTATTACTACCAAAATATTATATATAATATTTTATATTATTAAGTACTATTAAAAAGGTATACAAAAAATACCATTTTTTTTTCGAATTATCTAAGGTCAAGGTAATGAGTGCATATAAATATTGAATAAAAAAATTGCTTAAAATTTAAATAATATATTTAAAAAATAAATTGTATTAAATTTTTTGCGCTGTCAATATTTTTTTATTATTTTTATTTTAATATCCTAATTTTGAAACCTTGCATGTGTTTTCTAAATAATACTTCTAAGGTATACAGAAAATACCATTTTTTTTTCGAATTATCTAAGGTCAAGGTAATGAGTGCATATAAATATTGAATAAAAAAATTGCTTAAAATTTAAATAATATATTTAAAAAATAAATTTTATTAAATTTTTTGCGCTGTCAATATTTTTTTATTATTTTTATTTTAATATCCTAATTTTGAAACCTTGCATGTGTTTTCTAAATAATACTTCTAATTGTATATGCTACCGTATTTTTTCAATTTTCTTTTGGTTTCTATGTTATTCTTAGATAATTTTTAAAATTTCCGTAATTCTTAAATAAATATTCGGCATTCAAATGAAAAGATTTTGTGGTGGGGGGGGGGATGGGTTGGACTCACCTTGATCTGCGTCCTGTAGTCCATTAGAAACTCGGAGACCGCCTTCGTTTCGGGCTCGGAGAAGGGCGCTGGCCCCGCATAGAATTCGTTGCAGGGTCCCTTGGAGCTGCCCCGCTTGCCCCAATGGTACAGCCAGTTGCGATCCAGGTCGACGCCGTGGCAGACCTTATCCTTGGCCCGCTTCTGCTGCAGCCAGGTCATCGCCGAGTCGAGCAGCCCTCCGGACGCCCTGGCCACGTGCTGCGACCGCGACTTCTTCCAGAACCGATCGTACTCGTGACTATACACGTATCCATCCGGATTGAGCACTGGCATTATGTACCACGTCGTGTTGCGGATGAATTCGTGCTCCACATCGCTTTCTGCAAGTTTGAAGTTAAATCGATTTATTGTAATCAGGGTTTCATATCGAAACGCATAACGGTTTCAGTTACGGTTATCGGTTATACTCGCATATGGGTTATCGGTTTTCGGTTATCGGTTACGTAACGGTTTCGGGTAATTTTTATGTTTCCGTTTCGAAATACCGGCATGATTTCGGTTAACAAAACAAATTAAATTTTTTTTTAAAAAATATTTAAAAATAAATTCTCGAAAATTTAAAAAAAATTGAGATATTTTTATTAAGATAAATATAAATAAATTAAATAAGAGCAGATGTAAACGTTTAATTTTGTTTTAAAAAACGCTGATTACGCCTTGAGAACATAACAATTAAATGAATGCTAAACCGAATCGAAATTAACCGTTATGCCCGAATCGGTTTACCGGTTTAACGGTGATTGCAGTTGGAACAATTTGAGTTTTAGTATAAAAAAAAAGTTGTCTTTTGTCTATGGTTTCAGTTACGGTTACCAGTTTCAATCGGTTTATACCGGTTAAGGGTATCGGTTATATTACCGTTTTAACAATAGAAAGCTCTGAAAAAGTTATGAAATATTTGTATTAAAATTTCCTGGATCGATGTAGGCGTTCGATATTGATGTAGACGCCGACAACAGTCTCCCCTCAGAAACTGTGTCAGTCGTAGGTCTATAGTCAAAATTTTGTAGAGCTATTCCCAGGGTTGGAAGAGTGAACTCTTGGACCAAGGCGTAGGTAGCGCAATGTCGGCGGCCAAGTGCGTTTGCATGGCTCAAACTCCAAGCTCGGCAACACCATTGAGCTTGGGAATGACGTCGCGTCAGTTTTCACAGACGCCTTGTCCCTGCACCAAGTGCAAGGATCGGGCCAGGGAACGACACGAGGCGCAGATTCAGGCGATTGCCCAAAGCAAATCGGGCGTTTGTGGGCAGTGCGTCAATGGAATGCTAATTGGCCAGCCGCCGGGAATGGGAATGGGTATGGGTGCTGGATCTGGATTTAAATCCAAGGAGCCACCATGTCAGTGTCCTGGCAGTCGGATCGGTCAAGGAATGGGGCCTGAAATGGGACAAGGAATGGGTGCGGCAAGTGGGGCATGCATGGCGACTGGAAGGGGTGCTGGAATGGGGCCTGGAATGGGACCTGGAAGGGGTCCTGGAAGGGGTCCTGGAATGGGACCTGGAAGGGGTCCTGGAATGGGGCCTGGAATGGGACCTGGAAGGGGTCCTGGAATGGGGCCTGGAATGGAAGCAGGAAAGGGAGCATGTGTGGGTCCTGGAAGGGGTCCTGGAATGGCACCTGGATTAGCGCCTGGAATGGGACCTGGAATGGGTCCTGGAATGGCACCTGGCATGGGGCCTAGAATGGCACCTGGAATAGCGCCTGGAATGGGACCTGGAATGGGACCTGGAATAGGACCTGGAATGGCAACGACAATGGAGCCTGGAATGGGACCCAGTCACACCCGGGATCAAGGCTGTCACCCCATCAAGGCCAACACGCCCAACAACAGTCCCAAGTGCCAGTGCGAAGGTGCCAAATTGGCAGCTGTCGGCTCGATGGCTTTCATGGCATCCTCCGATTCCTATCCGAATGTCGCTGAAAGTGCCGGCATCGCGTTCGGCGGATTGACAGTGTTGCGCAAATCGAGCATGACCGAAAGTGGCTACCAGGTGAATGAGTTTCCAATGCTGCGCTCCGGCTGTGCCGGCAACTTGGACTACGGCGACTATGAGAATAATACGTGGCCGGAGAGATACACGACCATTGAGGAGTTCTCCGGCCGGGATACGTTCGGTTTGCCCGTTCTTTTGCAGGTAGGGCTGTAGTTAATTTAAAATCGATCAATATCGATTTATATTTCGATTTTTTTGACAGAAAAGTATCGATAATATCGATAATATTAATATCTTAGACACTAGTTTTTACTATATATTTATATAGTATATATATTTAGTACTGCCAAAAACCGTTATCGATATATCGATATACATATATCGAAATTAAATAATTGCACGGCAATACCGGAATTGTAGAATATCTTTAACTCTATCAAAATTGATTTATTTTGATATTTTTGACAGAAAAGTATCGATAGTATCGATAATTTGTATATCTTAGACACTAGTTTTTACTATTTAATTGCATAGTGTTAGTGATATAACCCTTAAAAATATATCAAAGTCAAAAGACTAGTTATCGATATGTCGATAAATATCGAAATTAAATAATTGCAGGGCAATACCGGAATTCTCAATACCGAAAATGGCGGCTACTGTCGTGGCAATGCGTCCTGCGATAAATATTGTGGCATGGACACCGGTTGCAGTTCCGCCTGTGCCAAAGGTCATCCTGCAGTTGGAGGTGGAGTTGGCAAATTTCCAGCTGCCAGCTCGCAGAGATCTGCGGGGATTCGCGTGTGCAGCAACGAGTGTGTCAATACGATCGTTACCTTCCTAATGGAGGTGCTGGGCATACTGGTGTAAGTATTTCCCAAAACTATTCCCAATCTACATATGCCCAAACTATTACCCTGGCAGAGGTATTTTAGTTGCGTTTGGTATTGTAAATCCGAACTGTGAATCGAGTTTAATATTAAAATCGAAATATCTTCAAGAAAATCGATATTTCTCTATAAAAATAACGATATATCGAGTAACAAAAAATAGAATTAAAGAAAAGGTATTTGTACTCGTAAAATAAAACTTTAAAGTGACCAAGTCGAAAATCAGACCAACTTCAAGCTTTTATAACTTTTTCATAACTGATTCGATTTCCAATTGAAATGTCATTTTGTTGTTTGATTTGTTTAATTCACTTCGCTCAAATTATTGTAAATCCAAACTGTGGAAATCGAAAAATCTTAGAAAAAAATCGATATATCATCAAAAAACAAACGATATATCGAGTTAAAACTAAATATACTTAAAGAAAAGGCAGTTGTATTTGTAAAGTTGACCAAGTCGAAAATCAGACCAACTTCAAACTTTTATAACTTTGTCATAACTGATTCGATTTCCAATTGGAATGTCATTCATGTCATTCATTCATTCATAATTCACTTCGCTCAAATGCGAATTTTAAGCAACCTAATTTTTCCCCATTCTAACTTTTTCAAATATTGTAAATTGATTTTTGCAAGGCTCTTAAATCACTATCGCTTTAAAGAGAGAGAACTCAGACTTTTTATATATTTTTTCTTTTTTTTTTAATTAATTTCGTGAATTAATAATCTGTATCTGTTTTTCCGTAGCTTCTTTTCCATCTGCACCATCACGTTTTGGATAACGCTGGGCTACTACATAGTCCAGTTGCTGATCGATCTGAAGAATGCCGATCGCAATGTCCATGTGGCCGTTGGCATCGTGGTCAGTTTGTTGTTTTTGGCCTTTGCCATCACGCTGGTGACCCACACCGATGGCTCCTGTCGCAATCGCGTCCAGGCGATTCGCAAGGGCATCGAATCGTCGGCAACCACCTCGATCTCCAGCTGCCAAAAGTGCACAAAGTCCGCGACAGCTGCTGTCAAACGATCCTGCGCCATGAAATGCAAACTGAGCTCAAAGCCAAAACTCAAACCGACCCCAAATTCAACGCCATCGAAGCAGGTCCACAAATGCCCCATGTTGGCGATGAAGCCCCGACCTCCAACTGCCAGCCAAAAGTCCAAGCAACTCAAGAAACCAAAGGCGATGTCACGCAGCTATACGGATTGCCAGGGCCGTGCCATATTCAACAGATCCCGGCGCAATTCCATTCTCATTGAAATGAAGCAACCGCCCACGTGGATCATTTGGTTGCGCGATCACGTCCACGAGTTTTTCCACAGACAATAATAATTATTCTCTTCTTCTTCTTCTCCTTTATATCACCCTATTTCTTCTGCTATTTCCGATCAGTCCCAAATTCATAGTCCTATCATTAAATTGGCAATTCAGAAAAAAATAAACTCAGATATTGAAGCCAATTTGACATTTATTTTGGTCGTCCTTCATATTTCTTACTCCTGATCTGCTCGTTTTTCGATCAGTCCCAAATTCATATTTAAATTAATCTATATATATTTTTATTATCATTAATTTTTCTTATTTCCTGCTACTCATTTTCGATCTAGTCAGAAAAAAAACTCAGATATTGAAGCCAATTTACATATTAGTTTTTGTCATTCTAAATATTTCTTATTTCACATTTACTCGTTTTTGATCTGTTCCAAATTCAAAGTCTTTTGATTAAATCAGCAATTCAGATAAATAAACTTAAATATTGAAATTAATCTATATATATTTTTATTATCATTAATTTTTCTTATTTCCTGCTACTCATTTTCGATCTAGTCAGAAAAAAAACTCAGATATTGAAGCCAATTTACATATTAGTTTTTGTCATTCTAAATATTTCTTATTTCACATTTACTCGTTTTTGATCTGTTCCAAATTCAAAGTCTTTTGATTAAATCAGCAATTCAGATAAATAAACTCAGATATTGAAGCCAATTTGACATTTATTTTGGTCGTCCTTCATATTTCTTACTCCTGATCTGCTCGTTTTTCGATCAGTCCCAAATTCATATTTAAATTAATCTATATATATTTTTATTATCATTAATTTTTCTTATTTCCTGCTACTCATTTTCGATCTAGTCAGAAAAAAAACTCAGATATTGAAGCCAATTTACATATTAGTTTTTGTCATTCTAAATATTTCTTATTTCACATTTACTCGTTTTTGATCTGTTCCAAATTCAAAGTCTTTTGATTAAATCAGCAATTCAGATAAATAAACTTAAATATTGAAATTAATCTATATATATTTTTATTATCATTAATTTTTCTTATTTCCTGCTACTCATTTTCGATCTAGTCAGAAAAAAAACTCAGATATTGAAGCCAATTTACATATTAGTTTTTGTCATTCTAAATATTTCTTATTTCACATTTACTCGTTTTTGATCTGTTCCAAATTCAAAGTCTTTTGATTAAATCAGCAATTCAGATAAATAAACTTAAATATTGAAATTAATCTATATATATTTTTATTATCATTAATTTTTCTTATTTCCTGCTACTCATTTTCGATCTAGTCAGAAAAAAAACTCAGATATTGAAGCCAATTTACATATTAGTTTTTGTCATTCTAAATATTTCTTATTTCACATTTACTCGTTTTTGATCTGTTCCAAATTCAAAGTCTTTTGATTAAATCAGCAATTCAGATAAATAAACTCAGATATTGAAGCCAACTTGACATTTATTTTGGTCGTCCTTCATATTTCTTACTCCTGATCTACTCGTTTTTCGATCAGTCCCAAATTCATATTTAAATTAATCTATATATATTTAAATTAATCTATATATATTTTTATTATCATTAATTTTTCTTATTTCCTGCTACTCATTTTCGATCTAGTCAGAAAAAAAACTCAGATATTGAAGCCAATTTACATATTAGTTTTTGTCATTCTAAATATTTCTTATTTCACATTTACTCGTTTTTGATCTGTTCCAAATTCAAAGTCTTTTGATTAAATCAGCAATTCAGATAAATAAACTCAGATATTGAAGCCAATTTGACATTTATTTTTGCTATCCTTAATTTTTCTTGTTTTCTGCTACTTATTTTTAATCAGTCCCAAATTCACAGTCAGAAATTTAGTTTTTGGTATTCTTGATATGAATTCAAGTTCATAGGTTTATCATTAAATCGGCAATTCAGAAAAAAATAAACTCAGATATTGAAGTTGACATATATTTTTATCATCCTCAATTTTTCTTATTCTCAATCTAGTCATTTTCGATCAGTTCAAAATTAATAGTCAGAAAAATAAATTCAGATATTGAAGCCAATTTCAAGAACTACAGAATTGTATGCTGTCCGTGGGAAAGGAGAAAATCACAGTTTGGCAGTGTGGAACATAATGTCGAAAGTAGAATCAGAGAAATATGTCATTCTAAAATAAATGATATCCGTAATTGTTTTGTGCTTTAAATTTAAGCACTGCTGTGCTCTAATATTTTGAAATGATAAATAATTTAGGGATATTTTAATCCTTGACTTACTGTTGGCCCGCATGAGTCGCAGCAGCTCCCCGATCATCCACGTGGCCGAGGCGGGTCCAATCCAGGCGAGTCCCTGCGATCCGGCCTCAATGAAGACGGCATTGGCCTGGCCAGAACGGCGCTTGTGCTTGAGCCGCTTATAGCCGGAGGCAGCAGCCGCTGTCGCCGCCGCCGCCGTCTGCTTGGACTCGATCTTGACGACAATGAGGGGACGTCCCTCGTAGGATCTGCCGATGTGAATGAGCTCCACCAGCTGTGCATGTCGCATCCGCATCGTTTCCAGATACTTGAGGATGTCGTCGTGCTCGTAATACTTGTTCCATGTCATGGGCGGCGGTGTCACCGGATGTTTGCTGGGTCGGCGGGTCGTCGTGTACAGATACTGCTCCTTGGTCCGCTCATATGAGATGGCCTTGCCCACGTCGAAGATGAGCACCTCGTGGGCAATGCCCTCGAAATTGAGTGTGCCCTGAAAGTCGACCAGCATCTTGGGCGGCACAAGGACATCCGTGAGGCCTCTGTAATGCAAAGAAATTCAATGACTTCAATTAATCAGCCGTCTAATATAATTTGAATATAAATAATATATATATATTTGTATCGGTTTTGTTTATGAACTCACTGATCTCAGAGACTAGAAGAGCTAGAGCGACCAAATGTCGCACGCAGATCAAGATTTTTTTTTTTTTAAATATTTAAAACACTTTAAGTAATTGGCTGTTTAATATATTTTGAATATAAAAAATATTGATTTTTTTTATCCGTTTCGTTTATAAATTCACTGATCTCAGAGACTAGAAGAGCTAGAGCTACCGAATTTGGGACGCAGATCAAGATTCTTTTTTTTTTTTAATTTTTAAATTAAAAATGAAGGGCTTCAAGTAATTAGCTGTGTAATAAATTTTAAATATAAAAAATATTAATTTTTTTTTAAAATCCGTTTCGTTTATAAACTCACTAATCTCAGAGACTAGAAGAGCTAGAGCTACCAAATTTGGGACGCAAATCAAGATTATTTTATAATTTTTCTGTAACAAAATGGAATGACTTCAAGTAATTAGCCTTCTAATATATTTTAAACATAAAATATATAAATTTTTTCATCCGTTTCGTTAATGAACTCACTGATCTTAGAGATTAGAAGAGCTAGAGCTACCAAATTTGGGTTGCAGACTTTCACGCATAAAAAGATTGTTTTATATTTTTTGTAATAAACGACCTTTTTAATGTCTTTTGACACATCTTGAGATCAGTGAGTTCATAAAGTTCTTTGAGGTTATTACATATATATCCTGTAATATATGTAATAACCTCAAAGAACTTTATGAACTCACTGATCTCAAGATGTAGAAAAGCTAGAGCAACCAAGTTTTCCAACAATATTTTCTTTTGTTTAAAATTTTTTTAAAAAATCATATTGAATAAAGTCAGATTTTTAAAAATTACTCAAAATTAAGAATGTTAAATTATGTTAATTCTTAAAAATTAGCAAATTACCATTATAATGTAATTATTTTAATACAGCTTATAATGATTACGTTTTTTGATTACAAACGATGATTAAACTATGAATTAAGCATTTATACAAAGCGTCAATGTCAAATCGGATTTAAGTATATATATTTTAAGTAATAACTATATATTTTTACGATATTGGATTGAAGTCCAATTTCTAAAAACTTGGAATAAAGTACATATATATTCAAGGGTGTTATTCGTGGGTGAACTAACCTGAGACTTGGTCCCTTGAGCCACTGCATCTTGTTGCCATCCTCGCCCTTTTTGAACTCCTCGAGGGCGCGCACCTGCGGCTCGTCCTGCGGCTTCAATCGCCAGATCTGATACTTATCATAGCTGATCCGTCGCGGCACATCCGGCTGGGGTGTCGTGGTGCTGGTGGCACGTGTCATCAGCGACTGCAGCAGGGGATTTTTTGTTGGGGTCGAGGTTGAGGCTGAGGTGGCAGCACCGCCCGTTGCATTCACAATGTGATGGGCCAGAATGCCAATCCAGTTTTGTGGATTACGCAGCGGATCCACAATGGTCAAGATGGGCATTTGTGGCAATGTTGTTGTTGTCGATGTCGATGTCGTTGTTGTTGTTGTTGTCTTGCGGCGTCGCGCCTTCGGCTTGGGCGTGGCATCAAACCAGCCGGAAAACCACTCTGCGAAAGGAAGAGAGAGCGAGAGCGAGAGCGAGAGGGAAGGGAAAAAAGCGTGTGTGTTAATCTTAAGCTTTATCATGTCACAAACGAGGCTCAGGCGTAGACTGCTAGCGCTCACTGTGCAGAAAGCGTGGCGCCCCTTTAAAAACAACAAGGGAAGAGCAAGCGAAAGAAAGGAGAGTGGAGAGAGCAGAAGAGCACCAACCGTCGGTGCCACCGTTAGGCAGAGCGACACTGGGGGTCAGTGGGTCGCACCGCAATTATCTGCTCAAATGTACATAGACTTTTAGCTGGCAGTTTGTGTGTGTGTTATACTAATGAGCTCATTGGCTTCCAAGTGCATAAAAAGTGTTATGATCGACTGTTAGATACTCCATTCTTTTCTTACTTTTAGCACATTGTTTGCATTATTTATGCATAACAAATTTCAATTTCCAATTTGTTTTTAATATATTTATTTTTTTTTTATTTAATTTTTTTTTTGTGTCTCTAGAAGCTAACAAAAAATGAAAAAAAAATTATAATAAAATTATAATCCTTAGGACTTTCAGTTAAGTAACTGGCTCCCCATTAAGCCATGTTAAAACAAAAAACTTATTTTCATTCAAAAAATTATAGTACAACTTTTATTTTATATTTTATGCAAAAACTGAAAAATAAATATTTTCATTAATTTAAGAAAAAAAATTAATAAATAATATTTCATAATTTATGTTTTGAAAATTATAATCTTTAAGACTTTCAGTTAAACTGTAACTGGAGTCGAATCCCTTTGAGCCATGTTAACAAAAAAAAAAAAAAAAAAATTAAACATTTATCCGCTAAGTTAAAGCTTCTCTTAAAAACATGTTGTAAAACATATATAACAAAAAAAACTGAATTTTTCATTAATCGATTTTTTGCTTGGAACTTTGTTATATCTTTTATCAGGTTTATGGGTTGTCCAATTCATTTATTCCATACATAGCTTAGCTGGCGTTTAACTTGATTTCCGAATTTGCATACTCACTGTCATAGTCATCCTCCTCGCTGGACGCCTCAGTTGTGGTCTTGCCAAAGCCAAACCAGGATTCCAGCCAACCAGCTGGCTCTGGGGCCGGAGTTGCCAGTGGAGCAGGCGGAGGGGGTGGTGGAGGTGGTGGCATCGCTGTGGTGCTGCCAATCTTTTTGTTGCGTCGCCCATTGCCAAACCAGTAACTAAACCAGCTACCTAACGAATTGCTTTCATTCACACGATCATCGTCCTCCTCCTGATCCTCCTGATCCTCCTGATCCTCCTCGTCGCCGTTGTGACTGTGCGCACTATGATAGAGCGTATAGTGGGGATATTTTGGTTTCTGCACACTCGGCTCATTGGACTGTGGGCTAAAGCCATCAAATAGTCGCGACATGGCCAACTGTACGGGATAGAAAATCATGCGAAAGAAACTGCCGATGGCTGAATCGGAATCCTCATCGTCATCGTCCTGCCCGTCATCATCATCCTCATCATAGTCATACTCATTGGAGTCTTTATCGCCGCCAGTTGGACGCCGTTTGATGCGTTTCTTGTTCGTGCTTTGTTTCTCCGTCGATTCTGATTGATCCGAATCCTGTTGCTGTTGCTGTTCCTGTTCCAGTTCCTGCCCCTTTTCCTCCTCGACTGAGTTCTCTACACTGCTCGAAAGTGGAGCTATTGTTGTGCTGCTGTTATTACCGGTTGTCTCCGCCTCCTCCATGGCACCAAAATCGGCACCTTCCTCCGCCGAACTGCTGTTTGGTTCCTTATCCTCTTCCTTTTCTCCGCCTGGTCTGCTGCCTTTTCTCCTCTTGCCTTTGAATTTTATTGTCTGCTGCTCCTTCTCCGCATCGTAGTAGGAATCATCAGTGTCCTCGTAATCGCCACCAGCTATCAAATCAAATAAATCAAAGTCCATTTCGGCACTGCGTCTTCTCGCGCTGTTCCCCGATCTTTCCTCGTCTTTCCTCGGTCTTTCCTCATCTTTCTTTGATATGTTCTCGTCTTTTCTCGATCTATCCTCATCACTCTTCGATCTTTTCTCGTCATTCCCCGATTTTTCCTCATCCTTCCCTGAACTTTCCTTATCTTTCCTTGATCTGTCCTTATCATTCCCCGATCTTTCCTCATCCTTCCTTGATATTTCCTCATCCTTCCTCGATTTGTCCTCATCTTTCCTCGATCTGTCCTCAGCTTTCCTCGATCTGTCCTCTTCTTTCCTCGATCTGTCCTCACCTTCCCTCAATCTGTCCTCACCTTCCCTCAATCTGTCCTCATCTTTCCTCGACCTTTCCTCATCTTTCCTCGATCTGTCCTCACCTTCCCTCAATCTGTCCTCACCTTCCCTCAATCTGTACGCATCTTCCCTCAATCTGTCCTCATCTTTCCTCGACCTTTCCTCATCTTTCCTCGACCTTTCCTCATCTTTCCTCGATCTGTCCTCACCGTCCCTCGATCTGTCCTCACCGTCCCTCAATCTGTCCTCATCTTTCCTCGACCTTTCCTCATCTTTCTTCGATCTGTCCTCACCGTTCTTCAATCTGTCCTCATCTTTCCTCGACCTTTCCTCATCTTTCCTCAATTTTTCCTCATCTTTCCTCAGCCTTTCCTCATCATTCCTCGGTCTTTCCTCACTCCCATTGCGTTTGGCATGCAGCAAATGCACCGCAGGCGGCACTCGATAACCCGAGCCGCCATTTTTTTGATTAACTGTTGGCTTTGTGGGCGTGGCAGGCGGCTTGTTAACCTTGCCACCTCGTCCGCCATTGCCACTGGAACGCCTGCGAGTGTTGCCACCTGGTCGCGGTTTACCACTACTTATGGGTCTAGCTCCGACAGATTCAACATTTACAGAGCGTCGTCGTCGTCGTTGTTGTTGTTGCTGCTTGGGCAGCTCAATGTAACCGCTGGACACGACAAATGGCTGCTCATTGAAAACTGTGCCGCCCACTGTCGCCGTTGGTTCCGGTCTCAAATGCGGCTTCTCCAGCTGCGTGGCCGGCATCAAATTGGAATTGGAGTTTAAAATTGAGGGTCGATTTGTTGTGCGCTTGCCCAACAGAAATTGTGGTCCCACTGGGGTGCTGGTGGTGCTGGTGGTGCTGTTGCTGATGGTGTTGCCCACTTTGTGTCCCGGTTTCCTCTTCTTCTTCTTGCGCTTGCCCCGCTTCGGCTTGGGCGTCTTATTGGCGCCCAAAAGGCGCGTCGGCTTCCGCGTGCTTGTGGGCAGCTTCAGCTGATCACTGACAAAGTTTGAACTGGAGCTGCTGGTTACCATGACTGGCGGTGGCTTATGTGTAGGCAATTTATTGTTACCAACTGTTGGCTTTTTGGGCCTTTGTAGGCGTATGATCTGTGGACGTGCCGTGGTCAATGGAGCGGGCTTATTCAAATTTACCGCGGAGGACAAAACGGATGGGAGTTGTGACTGTTGCTCTGGACATTGCTGCTCATATTTCAGACGCATCGACTTCAGATCCGCATCGTATTGTTGCTTGGTCACGAAAATAGAAATGGCATCGCTGTTGTCATTGCCCAGCCACGTCTGGGATTTCGTGTTGCTTCCGACCTCGCTAATCGCATAAACAATGCCCGTGGCGGGATTTGTAAAGAATATCGGAAAGCTGACATTATTTTCATTGGGTGCTGTTGTTGTTGTTGTTGTTGGTTGTTGCTCTGTAATCTCAATGAGTTGACTTTGAACCTCCTCCAAGGCTGGCACCGATTCATAGACATTAATTTGTTGCTCCTGCTGCACTTGATCATCAGGATCATCGCCAAATAGCTGGAAATTCAATTCCGATTCGGTTTTATGCGTCTCCTGTGGATAACGATCGCGATAACGATAACGATAACGATAACGCGGCCTATAACTCTCCCGATGTTGTTGATCTTTGTCGGTTAAACGATCGCGTGTCCAGCTGCGAGATTCGCGCAATAAACTGTCAAACTCCTCGGCACTCGGATGATACCCAAAATTATAGCCCAGACATGACAGACCCGACAAATTGGCCAACAGCAGGCGCAGCATTAGCAACTTGACAACTATGTGGAAGGCAGGCATTTTATATTTTATTTAATTTGCAATTTTTTTATTCTGTTTTTTTTTTTTCTTTTTTTTTTTTTTTGATGAACAACTGGATTTTGTGGTTGTCGGCGCGGATTCTTGGAATTAAACGCGTACGCAACCGTTTGCCTCCGAGTCTCGTTAACAAATGAAACGGCGACCCGACAACGAGACCCCAAAGACGGCGCCACATGGAGAGAAACTCAATATTACCAACTACTTACTACTACCTCCCTTCCACCATCCCCCCAACTCCAGCAACCGATAGTCATATGCGAGTTTGAGTTTCGGCTGCTTGACTTTTGGCCGTAACGTTTCAGTGAAGATATTTGCCCCAAGTGCCTAATACGCGTGCCTATTTCCTCACCCTTCCCTTCTTTCTTCCACTTTCCTTCCTCATTCCGAACTCTTTCCAACTGTCGAACGTTCTGTTGTCATTAGTTTGTGCCCTGCGATAGTCATCGAAGCATTGCAAATTGTCGATCTAATCACAGATGACAGCAGATAAAGCTGACACTGCACAGTGGTGCAACAAACTCAACTTTAGCTAGAATCAAACAAAAAATAAAGTTAATCAGCTAATTCATGTTAAAAATTCTCGATTCTTAATTTCACTAAAAATTGTTCTAATATTTTAGTAAAATATTTTTGGGGAAAGCGTTGAGAAATCGCACTTGAGTCAAGTGTTTCTAACTTGGCCCATTTTGGAATTGATTTTATCCCGGAACAGATCTTGGGGTTCCAAATTATTAAAAAAAATATATTTTACAGAAAAATAAGTTAATGTTCGAAAATTTCTCTACAGATTTGTGGCACTCCGCTCATTTTGAGGTTTTTTTTTTTTTTTTTTTTAAATTTACCAATATAATATTAAAATTAAAAATTTACTTGTATGATATTTTTTTTGCGCACTGTAAAATAGCCTTATATTTTTTGACTTAAGTAATTATATATTTACTATATATGCGAATATGTCAGCTGAAATTGTCAACACGAACGCATGGGGAAAATATTTGTGACATATTTATTTCACATGTGATCGCGTCTATCATGCGTTAAATTAGATGTTATCGACAGGAACACGAGGAAATTAGTGAATGAGATGGAATATTTCTATTAAGACGCAATAAAGCACTTTCTGTTTGTATAAGTTTGATTATATCAATTTCGTGGACTCTGTCAATAAAACGTTTAGTGCTTTTGATATGCAATAATAACATTGCCATATTCTTTTCTAAAATGTAAGGATCTAAAAATAAGTAAAGTATTCATACGATGCTTAGTCGATAAATTTTAAATTTGCGGTAGTTTTAATTTTTTGATTGTCCATTCACACAGCCTTGTCCCACTGTGCACTGTATGGGCTCATAAGCCATTTGTTAGTCTTTTGCTTGATTCTTTCAGCCGCATGACAAGTTCTAGTTTTTGAAACACGAACGCATCCAAGAAACTCGTCGCGAAATGCGGCAACAATCTCGGTCAGTTGCACAGTGGGGTGAAACGGACTAACTGCGAAGAATTAAATATTATTGCCGGAAATAATTGAGCAATCTATCGACTCGTATTTCGTTAAAATTAAAGAATAGAAATTAAGGAATTCTGTGTTCATTACAATTATTTTTTTTTTTTAAGTTTAATATTTATCTCGAAGGCAAAAGTGCTGAATTATTTTCATTTTAAATAATTATCATTTTAATAAGCATAGATTTTCATTTGATTTTTACATTTATTTAAGGAAATGGAAAAGCTTCCATATCTAGATTATTTTTTCGATTTTTTGCTGAAACTCGTTTGAAAATCAAAAAGAATCGTTTACAATAAAAAATATAATTTTTTTAGAAATATTGTTATGCAAAGTTCGAGACCAATACAAAAAACAGGCTAGCGATCATCATCGAATTTCTTAATGAAAATCAGCTAAAAAATGTCGCAAATTCGACAATCTGCGCCACTGTAAGAAGTTGGCGGATCATCGAATGGTCGCAGGACGTTTGCAACAATGTAAGATACTGGTTGGACGTGTCCATAAGCAGCTAAAGACGCATCTAAATAGAGAGGAAGAAGTAGGAGAAGAAGTAGTAGTAGTAGAAGAAGAAGAAGAAGATCTTTCTTTCACTTTCTACACATTAATTCTGCCGTTGCAATTGCCGCCCTCGGCGCGGGGATTTGACTTTCGCCGTTGCTCGTTGTTCCCCCCTTGCCCCCTTTGCCACCTTGCTGTGTTACCACTAACCGTAGTTACTAACCTGCCTCTTTTGGCCAAAAGGTAAATCACAGCGTAGCAAACGTCGCACAAGAAGTTGCTGTCACCAGACAACAACAGCTATAATAATAATAATAATTATAATAATGATAACAACAATAACAACAGTATCTCGAACATTTTAAACAATAAGCAGCGACAAGTTTTATGCAGTAATTACTCGAGCGTCACTAAAAAACGTTTAAGCCCAAACGGTAAGCCACAACCCGGGAGAGAACGAAAGCTAGAGATGGGTGCGTGAATAATTCGAGAGCAAGATAATAGTACAATCAAATAATAATAATAATAATAATAATAATAATAATAATAATAATAATAATAATAATAATAATAATAATAATAATAATAATAATAATAATAATAATAATAATAATAATAATAATAATAATAATAATAATAATAATAATAATAATAATAATAATAATAATAATAATAATAATAATAATAATAATAATAATAATAATAATAATAATAATAATAATAATAATAATAATAATAATAATAATAATAATAATAATAATAATAATAATAATAATAATAATAATAATAATAATAATAATAATAATAATAATAATAATAATAATAATAATAATAATAATAATAATAATAATAATAATAATAATAATAATAATAATAATAATAATAATAATAATAATAATAATAATAATAATAATAATAATAATAATAATAATAATAATAATAATAATAATAATAATAATAATAATAATAATAATAATAATAATAATAATAATAATAATAATAATAATAATAATAATAATAATAATAATAATAATAATAATAATAATAATAATAATAATAATAATAATATTAATAATACATACATTTTAATTACATTTTATTTCTGAGCAAAAATATACAACAAGTAATTAATACAATCGAATTATAATAATATTAATAATACAAACATTTTAATTACATTTTATTTCTGAGCAAAAATATATAACTTAAGAGATATTCATTATCTTTTGACTTAAAATGTTTTTTAAAAATAATGATTATTAGTTTTAAAATAGAATTGAAAATTAATCACTACTTAGTAAGAGAATCAAAGAAATAAAAAAGATAATTTTATTGTAATTTTTATGGCACAACTTTTAATGACTATAGACCTTGAGTTTTATTATTATCATCTTTCAACTGCTTCAAATTTTCACAGACACATTACGCCCTTCAATTTTGTTCAGCAACCTCAAATTTGTACATTTATCTTCTATGTCATTTTCTACTCGTTTTTTAGTAAAGAACATAAATAAAATATCTAAGAAAAATGCATATATTATAAAGCAGATTTTGACTCTTTCGAAAAAAAGTTGTCATATTTATTTATTTTTTTAATAATTTAATTAATGTTAACTAAATGCAGTTGACCAAATGAAATTTTAAAAATTAAAATAAAATTATGTAATTTAATACGTCATTAATTTAATTGGAATTATATATTTAAATTTAAACTGAAAGAATTAAAAAAAATTAAAATAATAATTAAACAAAAAAAAGAATATAGTTTTATTTTCAAGCTTTAGAATTGGCACTAACCAACTGAAAGTATAACATGAGTTCATCTCTAGTCACGGCCGGAGGGCAGACGGAGAAGGGAAGAGAACGTGAGTATTGTACGGGTGAGCAGCAGTTAATAAATATAATTCAGGTACTCACATATTGTAACTGACAGTATAGACAAAAGCAAAAACACAACACTTTTTAATTACATGTTTTCTTTTTTTGCCCCAAAACAGAAAAACAGGCCATGTTGTCATGTGCTCTACAACAACAGGTATATATGGTATATGTACATATATACTTTACAAGTACATGACACAAATTCAAGTACGAGAATTAAAATATAATTTATATGATTATCAACAAATAGTGCATGTGCCTCGCTTCAAGATCGGAAAAAAAACGTATGAAAAAAAAGAAAGATTACTAATTAGAGATCGGGGAAAGGAAAGAAACACATTGTTGACCATTTGATAAGCAGATATTTGATAAATACTCGTATTGTTTTTCAAGTAGAACTAATCACTGTGAAAGCACCAACTGCTGCCAATTACATATGTACATACATAAATAACACTCGTATTTTGTACCCTGTTTGAAGCGATCTTTTGATCGTCATATGTTTAAAGTATCTTCTAGTCGAACATTCGATTTCTTCGAATCGTAACTAGTTTTTCCATACGTCATTTTCACTTTCAGCTTTCATGAAAGAACATTTAAACCGTAACTTACCATGGAATTTTCTTAATGAAAACTGCTGGAATAATAATCAAGAGTGCTCGGCTTAGAGTTACCCTATAAATGTTACTATATGTTACTTTCGTTCTCAGTTCATTATAAATAAAATGGGTCTTAAAATTTTAAATCATTATATTCTACCCATCTTTGATACCCTCCCTTGATCTTAAATATTTTTAAAATTTCAAATATCCAACATTTTCCTCGCTCCCCTTGAAATAATTTTAAATATTCTCACACTATAAAAAATTATATGCAAGTAGTATTTTTCCCTATTTATTAAAGAATCAATTCATAATACATTTTGCGATAATGAGATATGATTAACATCGGAAATACTTTAAAGCGATTTGCAAAGAAATTGGGAAATTTTGTTACTATGCTAAACACAAATATATATATATTTAGATTCAGTAGCTTTATCTGCAAATTTTAAAAATCTGGACACAAAAATGCTGAAATCAAGATACAACTAAAACAATAATTTATAGAGTTAAATTCAATTAAACATACAACGAGTAACAATAATTTCTAACTAATTAATCAAAAATATAATAATTGTTATTTTAAGTATTTCTAAATTAATTAAAGAAAGTTTTCAGTGTGGAGTCGAGCATTATAGAGAAACTGGACTAAAAAATCTGATTTCAAATTATAATTATTAACCAAGTATGTTTTTGATTTGTTAATTATAAATTGAAGCTAATCAATTAGTAAGTGAATAGTGTAGTATAAATAAAAAATAAACTTTCAAAGAAGACTTGTAAATGTTTGCCCAAAAATAAAGTCCGAGTGAAAAGCGAAGGTCAGGGACAATATCAGAGGGGAATACGGAATTGATGGCGGAGACGCGCAAAGGCAAAGTCACGATTCGTTTGTTCACTTTCAATTAAACTATAAACTGTGCGATTCTTAAGTGCCATTGTGTGTGTGTATATGTGTATATATATGTATATATGTGTATGCCGCCAAATCGCCATGGAATGAATGCATGCAATTCTTGAAAAGGCAAAGGCGGCATTTGCTTTAAAAATAAAATAAAATGAAATAGAATAAAATAGAAATGAAATGGTTCATTAAAAGGTCCGTTTATTGTACCACATAATAGCAAAGTAGAGCCAATATTGACGTAACGAATTGCAAATACCCTGGCAATACTTTCGCAACACAACAGAGAGAATCTTACTTAAAAAAAATAAAAAATACAAAACTCACTTTTTCTTTTTTTTTGTTGTTTGTGAATTGTCCGCTGACGATTCGAGAATTTGTCTTATAAATACTTTCAGAGTGTTTGAAATGCTGCCAACACCTTTCTTTATTAGTCATACGACTACTTGATACCCTTAAAAATAAATATTTAAGACTATGATAAACACATCAAAAACAAATAAAAAATCTTAATAACATAATAGTTAAAATTATTATCCTAAAATTTGTAAGGTAAATAATAAATTAAAAAAATAAATTTTATACACGTAAATCTTTAAAAAATCTTGCTTTTTTTTTTACTATTTTACAATATTTTATTTTTGACGCTAATATACACAATCCTTTTATCCACTACAGTTGAGCTCTACTATTTCTCGACTAGGGTAAACTTTAGTATAATAAATGTACAGTTACCAAATTTTTCTATTAATTAAATTTAAAAAATATAAAATAAGAAAATTTAAATATAATTTTAATAAAATCTGATTTATTTTTATTGAGACTTATGGATTTTTAATGAATGTTTACCTTATTTAATGATATTTAAGCGTCCCCTTTGTTCTTTATAGAGAAACTTCACTGTACTATATTTGTTATTTAAGTTAAGTCTTTAATATTAAATCTTAAAATATCTAATTTATTTTTATTGAAGCCTGTAATGAATTTTCACTTTAGTGAATCAGTTTTGAGTGCCCATTTTGTTCTTTGTAGTGCAACTTCACTGTACTGTATTTGTTATTTAAGTTAAGTCTTTAATATTAAATCTTAAAATATCTAATTTATTTTTATTGAAGCCTGTAATGAATTTTCACTTTAGTGAATCAGTTTTGAGTGCCCATTTTGTTCTATGTAGTGCAACTTCACTGTACTATATTTGTTATTTAAGTTAAGTCTTTAATATTAAATCTTAAAATATCTAATTTATTTTTATTGAAGCCTGTAATGAATTTTCACTTTAGTGAATCAGTTTTGAGTGCCCATTTTGTTCTATGTAGTGCAACTTCACTGTACTATATTTGTTATTTAAGTTAAGTCTTTAATATTAAATCTTAAAAAATTCGAATTTATTTTTATTGAAGCTTATAATACACTTTTACTTTAATCTATAATTTTGGAATTCTCACTTCGTTTTTTATAGAGAAACTTTACTGTACGTAGAATATTTGTCATTTCAATTAAGTCTTCGACTTTTTAAAAGTATAAAATTGAATTTAGTTTGGGTGTCTGATAAATTGTGGCATACCCTAAGAATACCCTAACTTTGGTGGCATCAACAAGGCCCCCCTTCTCAGCTGATGCCCCCCCTCCTCAGGCGATGCGAACTTGGCATCAGCTGAGTGACAACCTGTTGGACAGCCGCTCAATTGGACGCGCATTACGTTACGTTACGTTTCGTTACGTTGCGTTGCGGTAGCGTGAGCAAGAGACGTGACAAACGATAAGGGGGGAATTGCGGGGGTGGGTGTAACCAAAAAAGAACCGGTTGGAGGCATTAGAACGCATTCCGCTGGGCAACGCATGAAATGATCTTGAAACTGCGACGTCACAAATATTTCAAAATGATGTAAAAGTGGAGAGAAGGGAGAGCAGAAAAGTGAAGAGAGCAGCGCGGGGGGGGGGAGATAAAGTGAGGCAAGAGCCAAAAAAAAAAATTGTGGTGACCGCAATAAGTTACGGCGTCACGATTACGGCAGAGGCGACCGACGGCAGCGACGGCGACAGCGTCAAGTTAAATTCAGATGGCAGCAGCGTCAGCAGCAGCGGTGACGCCAGCAGCGACGCTGGCAGCGACGTGAGCGTCGTCAATGAGAGCCGGCTGTGAATACGGGACCGTCAGTCTTAATGATTTCGTGAAGCGATTAACACACGCTGCGTTCTGAGCCATAAGCCGACAACAACAACAACAACAATACATGACACACAAATTGGCAACAAGGAGATTCAGACAACAACAACAACAACAAAAAAAGGAGAGCAAGTGCAACAAAAACAATAACAAGAACAATGCCTGCAATTCAATGCAGACGCCAATAAAAATAAATCATTAACAACACAAATAAAAAAAGCAACAAACAAATAAAACAACAACAACAACAACAAAAAGAAGCGCCAAAAGAATTTACCAAATTACGCGTCCATTTATTTTGCCCGACGCCTCGTGCATTGACCGAGTTCTGGCCACAGCAAGAACAACCGCAACAACAACAACCACAGCAGCAACAAGCACAACAACAACAACATGGATGCAGAGGTGTGTACAGTGTGTGTGTGTGTGTGTTTATAGCTTAAGTACCTGTGTGTGTGCCAAAAAAAAGAAAAAATCAAGAAAAAAACGCAGATTTGTGTTCACGTTTTTTTTGAAACTTTTTTTTCGCCTATTTGAATTTGAAATATTTATTTAAATTTTAAATTAGCCACATATTTTTTTACTGTGCAAAAAACACAATAAAATCCATTAATAGTTTTTAAAGTAATATTTACATGAATTTATAAAGAATGCAGTTACGTTCTAAGAAAATCTTGACAAGCAACTTCATTTTCATTTTTCAAACGCAAATTCAAGTGCAAACAAAGCGTCAGCAACAACAACAGCAAGAACAACAACAGCAGCAGCTGAAAACGTAACAACAACAACAACAACAACAACAATAAAAACATTTAAAGAGCCGCAGCTGTTGCACATGTCAAAACAGAGGCGGCGTTTTCCAGGGGCTTTAATCATTTTTCTTTATTTTATTTTTTAGCTAGCTAAGCAGTAAACTTCTCAATTTTGTATCTACGAGATACTCAGGTGATTCAGATTGAGTTTGTAGCTTTAAGATACTTTAAATTGAGGCATGTTTAAATCATCTACACTTATTAAGAAACATTTGAAGTTAGGTACATATATTTTATATTTTTAATTATATCTTGAGCAGTAAACTTCTCAATTTTGTATCTACGAGATACTCAGGTGATTCAGATTGAGTTCATGCATTGTCTACAATTTAACATATTTGGATTGTAGCTTTAAGATACATTAAATTGAGGCATGTTTAAATCAACTACACTTATTAAGATACATATGAAGTTAGATACATATATTTTATATTTTAAATTATATCTTGAGCAGTAAACGTCTCATTTTGTATCTACGAGATACTCAGGTGATTCAGATTGAGTTCGATTATTGTCAACAATTTTAAATTTCTTTGGATTGTAGCTTTAAGATACTTTACATTCAACTATTTTGAAAAAATAAGAATATTTATTAAGATATAAATGAAGTTAGATTCATATATTGTATATAAGTAATAATTTATTGCAAGTATCTTTAAGCTACTTTAAATCATTCATACTAAAGTGAAATGTATCAGACAATTTATAAATTAATTCAAGACAATATATTGTTACGTTCTAGATAACAAAGAAGATACATTTAAAGCAATTTACTTAAAACACACCCAGAGTACATTGAACTTACGAACATTAAGAAGATTGAAATGCATTTCTTTTTAATTTATTTATTCATTCAAATTTGCCGCTTTCGAATATATACCAGCATATTTTTTTATGTTCAATTTCATGGCATGTAATAACAAATTTCAGTTAATTAATAAGAATATGATTAGATTTGATGCCTTAAACACAATTTTTTAAATCCAAATAATTTGTTGCCCTATAAACTTTTTAAAGAGTTTTCCAGAAATGCCAAAAAAATTATTTAAATTTTTGCACCTATTTCAATGTCCACATGTGTTTATCAATGATGACAAAAGTTACGATACCTTCAACAAAACCAGAGATACAAGTTCCTAAAGTGTGTCGCACACTTTTCTCTGGAGTTTCATTCGAAAGTGCACTTTGGATCAGTCCGTGTCCAAAGAACTGACAGCAAATGTAAAAATTCAGGGTTATTATTGTACATACGCTTAAAAGGTTTTGAAAACAAATATGGCATTTCCTTAAGAAATTTCATCGAGTCTCTGCAAGTTAATAATCAGTTATAACAAGTGAGCTCCGGCTACAGTCGAGTGTGCTCGACTGTGGAATACCCTGTGCCCTGGCTCTCCGATAGGTCATACGTATGTGCGCTACGTTAGGCATGCCAAAGTTGTGATGATGCGGCATTAACTTTTTGACTAATTGATCGTATTACATCTATGTGATCTAGTGAACCGATTTAAACCAAATCGCAAATTCTGAATCTGTGAGTTTGGTTGACTTATCTCTAAAAACAACAATAATTTTCGTACTATATCTTAAAATTCGTCCCTATGATATCCAATTTGAACCAAACTTGGTCAGGATGTACAATACCATTCCAAATGCGTATTTTGTTAGGTTTGTTGAGATACCTCAAACAACAAAAAAGTTTATCATACTAAAACTTGATTTTCGACTGATCGTTCCTATGGCAGCTATATCACACAGTGTTTCGCTTTTAACCAGGTTTAGTCAGGATGTATGGGACTATCCCACATGCATATTGTCTCAGTTTGGTTGACATATCTTAAGCAACAAAAGGGTTTTTCATACCAAAACTTGATTTTCGACTGATCGTTCCTATGGCAGCTATATGATATAGTGGTCCGATTTCAACCAAATTTGATCAGGATGTATAGAACCTTCCTAAATGCATATCCTGTCAGTTTGCTCAAATTATTTCAAACAACAAAAAAGCTTTTCATACTAAAACTTGATTTTGAACTGATCGTTCCTATGGCAGCTATATGATATAGTGGTCCGATTTCAACCAAATTTAATCAAAATGTATAGGACCATCCGAAATGTAAATTATGTCAGTTTCGTTGGGATATTTCAAACAACAAAAAAGTTTTTCATACTAAAACTTGATTTTGTACTGATCGTTCCTATGGCAGCTATATGATATAGTGGTCCGATCCAAATTTTAAAACAAACTTGATCTGCGCCCGCTATCCAGGAACCTACATAGCAAGTTTGAAGTCTCTAGCTTTTATAGTTTCTGAGATCCTTTGACTCAAGCAGACGGACGGACAGACGGACAGACAGACGGACATGGCTCAATCGACTCGGCTATTGATACTGATCAAGAATATATATACTTTATAGGGTCGGAGATGCTTCCTTCTGCCTGTTACATAAATTGCACAAAACCATTATACCCTTTTTGACCATTTTCAATGGGCACAGGGTATAAAAATAACTAAACATTTTATTTCTAATTACTTTAGATATTGAAAATTCAACGAGCAGATTTTTATCAATTTAGCTTAAAAATCTTGTTGCTCTGTGCTACATTTTAAATGATTTATAGCAATGATTTATAACTCATTTTAAGAGTGTACAGATATAAATATTAATTATTCGAGTGATCGTATATTAAAACTCAGAATTTTCGTTTTCTGTAAATTAAACTATTTATTATGTTCAGTAAATGAAAACTGAACCCGATCAAAAAATATTATTTTATTTGATTTACACTTAAAAAATCTCAGCGTCGAAAATTATGCCCTTAAATATTATAGATCCCAAATATTTGCATTTTCTTGACACTAGAACATTTTCTGAATAAATCTTGACAAATTTCTGCCAATTGATATTATGCATTCTGACTTTGCTTTTCAACAAAACTTGGGTTGATTTTCACTTAAGAAATCGCATAACATTTTTCAGAATATTGGACTCCAAAATTATAAATTTAAATACTATAGCTGCAAGATTTTTCCATCATCTTTGTATTGGTATATTTCCTTAATAAATCTAGTGAAATTTCTGGCAATTTGGCTTAAGCAAAACTTGGATTAGTTTTCACTTAAAAAAAACTGCCTAACATTTTCTTAATATTGGACTCCAAAATGATGCCTAGAGTTTTCCATCATCTTGTCAAAGGTAAATTTCCTTAATAAATCTAGTCAAATTTCTTGCCATCTTGTCTTAAAAAAATAAGGAAATGCACTGGATTTTCTCTTACTTATTTGTTGGTATCATGCACTTGATAAATCTTGTCGAATTTCCGGCAACTGATTTGATTTTTTTTATTCTTAATAATGATAACAGAATGTTGCGAACATTGAACCCACTTTCAATCCCAATACCCCAACCCCCAACCCCCCTCCTTTTGATACTTGTCAGCTGTCCACCCCCTGTCATGTCCTCCCTCCCCCCCCCCCCTCCCACAGCCCGTTGCAGAGTGCGTCAAGTGCTGAAAACCTTGACGTGCATGGAAAATTTCCACTCAAAGACATTGAATTGACTTGAATAAGGCAACGTCAAATGAATAACAAGAATATATGTATGTATATGATTACACACTATATATGTAGATATGTACATATGTATACATCACAGCATTTATGGTTTGTAGGGTCCCCCGCCGCACCCCTTCCCCTACTCATAGATCGGCGTTTACGAGTACAATAATTGCGTGGGAGAATTTGTTGTGAGACATTGTGAGCGATCGCACTAATCATAAGAATTACGAATATATGTAAGTATTCCATTCAGAGCTTATCATCATAGGGTATTTTTCCTTAACATAATTTGACCAACATTCACTTGACACTCGATTGTTGTTATGATGTTGTGATGCCAATAAACGTATCAGAACAATAACAATAACAACAATAACAACAGTCCGAACAATGAAAAACAACAATTTATATTGGCCACGTCTAAGTGTTTTTTTTTTTTTTTTGTTTTTTTATTAGCTGTCGATAAGCGTCAGAAAAGTGCTGTCTAGATTTACACAAGGCCCAGAGACCCAGTTATACTAAGCGATCTCTTGGCCAGTTCCCCTCTCACTCTCACACCCTATCTCCCTCTCTCTCTCTCTCTATCTCTATCTCTATCTCTGCATCGGCACTTGAGCGTTAAATGTCGGATGCCGTCACATTATCGCCTCCCCCTTTGCGTTTTCCTTTCCCTGCTTATGCCTTCAGATCCACATCAATTATACGACACGTTGTACCGCAATCTCAATGGGCCTGTCAGTTGCTGCCAATAATTCGCTTATAATTTTTGTTGTAATTTATTAATGTTTTTCGCAAGCTACTCGAAACTTTATGTTGTCTTGGACTGCAAAAGAAATTCCTATATGAATTTCATTTGATTTATAAACTTCACTTATATTTCAGTTGCCAACCAATTTCATTCACAAATCGCAGAGATGCATCCTTATATGTATTATAATGAGTTTATGGGTTATAAACAAGCATTATAGTGTCAAAAAATGCGAAACATAAATTACTCAAATTGAATCTAAGCAACGTGGACGGAAAAACTCATTTCAATTCAAATTATTTCATAGTTATAAACTATTTTTATCAAATATATATAAATTTTTATTTATTTCTTTTATTGTTAAGTTCCGCTAGCTACATGGCTAAAAAACTCGTTTAGTCGTAAATTCATATATCATATATCAATCATCGAATTGTCTTTATAATTTGAAGCTGTCATAAATGTTTATACTTATATTTGTACTCTAAATGCAGTCATGCTTCTGATAGCATTATCATTAAAATGACATGCACAGATAGATGGTATCTGTGAGATACATTTACATGCAACGCGAATTGAATAATCTCGTTGGTTTTTCTTTTTCAAATTTCAATGAAACTGTTTGGGTTTTGGCTTTTTATTGGATGTACTTTGCCTGGGTAAGTTATTTATTTAATTGTAGCTGCTGTTGTTGTTGATCTACGCTTTGAAAACAGTTACATACACTAATTAGTACGTAGTCAATTGTGTTAAAATAATCGCAATTGGTTTTAATTAAATCACTTAATTATGGGGAAAGCCCAAAATTAAAAAATATATCATCAATCTAGGCAAATGATCGTAAAAATCATACAAGTGCCTATCGTTTTAACATTTAGTATTCGCCGAATGATAAATTGTGTTAGCCGCATTTGGCAAGCTTCACTGTACTTTAAATATGCGTCTAATTTTGCATATTCAAATAACAGCAAGTTAGGGAAAAACGTGATTCCCCGAGTCGTGATTTAGTTAGGCACTTAACTTGTGTTAACGATCTCAATCAGTTTCATGTGATCGACCACAAACAGGTCGGGAATCACATTTAACAGAGTCTTATTTGATAAGAGGTCTGATATAAATTACAAAAAAATAGAATATTAATAAATAGGTTTTAATTATTCTTTAAGTAGCTTTAAGTTACAGCTTAACTAATCGGTCAATATTAATTATTCAAAGTATATTCAAAATTGGTATCTGTTGAGCCAACTTAAAAATGTTTCGAATTCGAAATTATTTATTATTTATTTCGGTTAATATTGAGCTAAGCGTTTCCGGTTCCGGATCCAGTTATGGTTTTAATCCCTGCCCAGAAAAAAAAAACAATAATAGAACTGATATCAGCAGCATTGCTATTATCTTTTTATGACTCTATTTTGCTTTGAAACCAATTAAAAAGGCGGCCAAAATCCCACAGACAGCAGCCCAAAGCCATCTCAATCAAGATAGCAGCGCCAACAATTCAAAGATGGCGGCGAGGCCAGCACAGGAAACGGAAGGAAATGCAACGAATGCGAGAGCAGCTGCAGCTGCGACTCCAAAGCAACCCGCTGAGGATGATGAGGCGGAATACCATCCACCCACAAGGTATGGCCAATGGAATGCACTAACAACAAACAGCCAAACAGTCCAAACAGCCAAACAGTCCGAACTAACAGATACACGAAATAAGCCCGAAATCCTCATTTTCCAATTAACCTAACAAATTCAAACAACACAAAAAAAAATCCAACAACTAACAATTCCGAATCCGAAAAAAAAATGGACCTTAAGACTGTAGGACCTTCGGACTTATGGACTTTAGGACACAACAACCATCTAAAAATTCGAACAAATCTGTTAATATTCGAAAATGCATAACAAGTTTCCTAACAACTTTTGGAACTGACTTACATTTAAATGTCGTAAAAAGTGTACATAATTAAATGCTTAACCAACTAAGACCTGAAATTGCTTAACCCATTAGTTTCAGTAGTGATCTTAAAAGTTTACACCTCGATCAACTACAAGCAAAGGACTAACAACCTTAGATCTGCCCTAAACTAATAAATAACTATCTTATATAATACTCTGAAACGGCAGTTTAGGAAATTTGGAATGGATCTTCAGAGATGAATTCCACATCAACTGTTACTTATTTCCTAAGCTTAACAGACTGCAGACTTTCTGGAAATGTTTGATACAAAAAATTGCAAACTTCTCTGAAAATCCAATCTAATAAACCAAAATGGAATTCAAAAAACCTAACACAACTCCATCATCATTGACTTACCTAAAAATTCCATTTAAGCTCAGGAGAATCGATTTGAATATGACATGCTCTAGAACAGAACTTAACTGCACCAAAGTTAAGATATAATCCTCAAATTAAAAGAAACGCAACTAACCCGGCTTGTTTTTGGATAACCCCAGTTCCCTGCAATCCCAGCACTTCAACAAAATACACCTTGAATTCCCAAAAACAAAAATAAACCAAAATTCATACAAAAAGAAGATCTAACAGGTCTATAATATTGACTTGTAAGACTGATTTCGAATTAACTGGAATTTATCTGATATCAACTAACAAATCTGCACTGAAGTTAAGATTTGATACTCTAACTAACCCTATTCAAATACCAACAAATACTCTTTGGATACTCCTCAATAACAATTAACAGATATCGGGCCTAACTTAACTGCAAACAAATTGAGAAATAATCCTCAAATTAACCCAATTCCATCATATCTAACAGTTCCTGCTAAACTCCGGAACTGTCTGTAAACTAAAAAAATTTAAAAAAAACATCTATAACTTTAACTGTACCTAAGTTAAGATATAATTCTCAAATTAATGCTAAACTCTGGAACTGTCTCTAGAGTCAACAAATTGAAAAAACATCAATAACTTTAATTGTACCAAAGTTAAGATATAATTCTCAAATTAATCCTTTAAAAAAGGTAAAAAAAAAAAAACAACCCAGTTGGACAGAACAGTTAAAGGGGCAGTTAAAGCTTAACCAGTTACTCGTAAAATTACTTATGGATAACCAACCCGCCCAGTTTCCTCACTAATCCAGCAATCCAACAAAACTACAGCCTGAATTCCCATAAATCAAAAAAAAAAAAAAATACATACAGATGAATACAATAAAGATTAGCCTTGACTTGATATGATTCGATATGATGATTTACCACATCCAAATGCAGCTACCTGGAGACGATTGTGCATCTGTTCAAGGGCAACATTGGACCGGGTCTCTTTGCGATGGGGGATGCGTTCAAAAATGGCGGACTGATAGTGGCGCCATTGCTGACAGTGGTGATTGCGGTGATTTGCATCCATTGCCAGCACGTCCTGGTCGCCTGTTCGAAGAAGATGCGCGATTTGCGCGGCGACGAAGTCTGTGCGGATTATGCGGTGACTGTGGAGCAGTGCTTCGAACACGGCCCGATTAAATTACGAGCCTGGTCCCGCACCATGGGACGACTGGTGGATGTTTTCATCTGTGTGACGCAGTTGGGCTTCTGTTGCATCTACTTTGTGTTCATTAGCACGAATGTGAAGCAGGTGAGTCGCCGATGCGATGGGAAGGACAGAAATCAGACGACGACTAAACCAACTCCTTCTCTCCTGGAAGATCCTGCAAGCCTATGGCATTGATATGAATGTACATCTGGTCATGTTGCTGGCCTTTATGCCCGTGCTGTTGAGCTCGCTGATTACGAATCTCAAATGGCTAACGCCCGTCTCATTGATTGCCAATGTTTGCATGATTGTCGGCCTGGCCATAACATTGTACTATGCCTTAAAGGATGGCCTGCCGGAGATATCGGAACGTGCCTACTGGACGGATGGCTCAAAGCTGGCATTGTTCTTTGGCACCGCCATCTTTGCCTTCGAGGGCATTGCCCTGGTGATGCCACTGAAGAATGCGATGCGCCAGCCACGCCAGTTTGAGAGCACACTGGGTGTGCTCAATGTGGGCATGTTCCTCGTCTCCGTCATGTTCATGTTTGCCGGCTCCGTTGGCTATATGAAATGGGGCGAACACGTTGGCGGCAGTCTAACCCTGAATCTTGGCGATACCATGTGAGATCCACCAGCTAAAACGAGTGACACTCGACACGTTTTCTTGACTCTTTTGAAACAATTATCGTTGATCCTGCAGCCTGGCACAATCCGTCAAGTTGATGGTCTCCATGGGCGTCCTTCTCGGCTATCCCCTGCAGTTCTTTGTCGCCGTTCAGGTGACGTGGCCAAGCACCAAACAAATGCTGGGCATCACGGGACGCTCCCTCTCCGGCGAGCTGATCTTTCGCACCTCTCTGGTATTGGTAACCCGTAAGTAGGCTTCCATTTATGCACTGTGCACTATGGGCGACTTTTCAGATTTTTGCGGCATAAACTCTAACATTTTGTGATTAAGTTACATTTTTTTTAATTAAGTTACTTCCTATCGGCAGTGTCTTCCCCATCGGATACTGAGAACAAAGTACAGATAAATTATAAACAAAAAACTATAGAGTTGAAGATTTGCATGTACAATTTATAAGTTTCTATTTTTTTATTGGATCAACTCTTCAGCGCCTTATTTGGCATAACCTCTAAATATAAAAGAATACAAATTTCGAAATTAGCGACTTGAAATATTGCATGCTCATTATTTACATTAAAGTACAATTTATAAATTTTTGTTTTGTTTTTCAATTGACTGAATACTGATTATAATTTTTTTTGACTAACACTTATTTGGACTTACATTTTTTTGTCAACAAAATTTGTCAGTAAATTTTTGTTTAATCTTGTAAATTCACTATTTTAGCTAACACTAAATTAGTTTGTAGTTTGAAATTCGTTTTGATTTAAGCTCAACTGCTTTTGAATCAATTGTAATTTGAGTTGATTTTTTTCCAGCATAGCTTAGAAATGCTCGTACTGGCGTCGATTCCCGTAAATTCGTATTTATTTATTTTCCTCCCAGTACAATTTCATTTGCTTGACTATAAAGAAATAAATATACAATAATGATGCATGTTTAATCAAAGCACTCTGAACTATATATTTTACACAACTTAATGAATATTCTGCATATTTAATATATTTAAAAATATATGCTAATAATCAATTGGCGGATATTCAAAGCTGACCTTAAAAGCTGTCCAATTGAGAAAATAATTTAAAAGAATATAAAATATAGAGTTTTTTATGTGGGAAGCACAATTGGTAATTCTAGTTTAAAAATAAAAAAAGAAAATGATTTGGAGTTTATGCCACAGAAAGAGGAGTTCCGCCCAAGGTGCTATGTTCGGATTAGCTTAATTCCAAAAAACCCAAAACTGAATTTAGTGGCGATCGCGGAACTCGTGCCCGCCTTGGGGCTATTCATCTCGCTGATTGGAGCGCTGTGCTCCACGACATTGGCCTTGGTCTTTCCGCCGGTCATCGAGCTGATTGCCAGCAGTGAGGCGAACAAGGGACCTGGCATCTGGATTTGTGCGAAGAATCTCATCATTTTGGTGCTGGCACTGTTGGGCTTCTTCACCGGCACCTACGAGAGCCTCCGGCAGATCATCCGGCACTTTGGCGAGGAGGAAGTCCATTAAGCGCCCAAATCTCGAATAGTCCACGTCATCATTGGCCGAGCTTAACAAATATTGTATCTTAAGTGTACAACTACTACATACATACATACACATGTATCTATGATATTTGCGAATTATTTAAAAACTAGTTGTTAATTGAACCCACCCCCCCTCCACAATCCCCTATTCTTGTCTAAGCTTTTTTTTTTTTTAGACAATTATATTTTGTAAGTGTAAATAAATTATGAGATGTCTTCTTGCCGTCTGCCAAATGCGATCAAATGTGTTTTTCTCTAGTGGTTTATTGCAATATTTTCCATTTCTAAGCTATATTTTAAATAGTAAGTAAGTACATTTTAATAAAATCAGTTTTGTTTTAAATAACGCAGCCAACATTTGTTGATAATAAAACCAATATTTTATTTTGGATAGTTACTCAAAAAAAAAGAAAAAGAACCTGTCTGATATTGCAGATGTTTTTCTAGAGCTCACGTTTAAAATTTGACTGCCTGCCCCTTTTTTTAATATTATTAAAAAGACTAACAAAACTTTTTAAAGTTACTAACAAGGTTTTCAAGTGTGTTTAACTTTAACTAAACCTTGTTTTAACAGAAGCTTAGATAAAACAAAAAAGTTTTGGGTCAGTTTTTTCATAGTTCAAATTTTTTATATATTTTTAAATTTGACATTCATTTGTGGACATTTTAACTAGGTGAAAATATATTTCAAACTCCTTAACTAGACATTGAAAACTCGGGCCTTTCATGGAGAAAAAAGGCTAATCTAAGAAGAAAGACTAAATTTAACAAATAAATTAGAATAAATGTTAAGTTCCATTGAAACTCAACTTTATATAAGAAAAAAATTAGAAAAAAACAATTCATTATCTTAAGTTATTCAAATATTTAGCTATATTCAAATCATTTATACCGTTGACAATTTTTATTTAAAAAACAACAAAACCGGGGAAAAAACCTCATAATTACTTTTAAATAAAGTAGACAAGATAAAAACACAATAAAAATGTACTAACATAATTATCCATCTGCCGACAATGATGCAACTTTCATTAAGAATATGAAAAGTTCAATACTTTCCAAATAAGAGTCATTTATTAGCATTATCATTATCTGATCTAGTGCCTAATCTATCGATTCAATTAATACGATTTTGTTATCGTTGTGCGATTGGTTTTTATGATTAAAGGAAACAGATGGTAGTCAAACGATCGATGGCTAACTTGGCAATTGGCATGCTCCCGGAATTCCATGCTTTATATGATACTATATAGTGAATGATATATGAGCATGAGTATGAAAATTCTCTCGAGTACAATCTGCCAATTGATTAGCCCCACAAATTAATCTAATACGAAAGAAATCAATCTAATCAAAATCATTTTGCCATTGATGGCGGATTGCCCTTCAAATTGGTCACAGCCACAACAAAAATCAAATGAGATAGTGCTCGACTTGGAAATACCCTTTAGGGTGTTCCAAAAAATATTAAATTGAAATTATACCAAATTTGGTCAGAATGTAACAGACAGTCACAAATACACAACCTGTAAGTTTAGTTGGGATATCTTAAGAAACAAAAAAGTTATCTATACTAAGCAATTCCCTGAACTTTGACCCCGAATCTGACACGCATACAGGTTGAATTTCACAAAACGCCGCTCTAATTCACGAAATTATCTCAGCTATATTGTGTGAAAATTTCAGCTTTTTATCTTTAACCGTTTGGCCTACACGTTGATTATCAGTCAGTCAGTCAGTAAGTCAGGACGTAGAGCTTTATATATACCTATATATATATATAACAATAACAATAACAATAATAGCCCATTCAAAAGTTCAACCTAAAATCAAAAAGTTTAAACTTGAATTTTAGAATGATTTTTTTTCCGGTGTACTTACTAAAATTTGATACTTCTAGCTGTTGTAGATTCAGAGATCGTGTGGACTTCTAATACTGATCGAGTACGAAAATGGTTTTTTATGTTAGAATTACATACAAAATTATTATACCCCATGTTGCATATTTTTTTAAATAACTTTTTTAAATACTTATTTGTTACTTGCCAGATACAAGTGAATCGAACTGTTGTTGCATTCTTAGATTGATGGTGCTTCCGTTAAGCATTTGACCAGTGACTTATATAATCCAATTGTGCAATTCCGTAAACAATCGTTGATTGTCTCTCAATAAATGCAATAGGAAAGAGTCCAAACGGCAAGTTATGAATTCGATGCAATTCATTTAACTGGCGCTACACACACAAATAATAACAACAATAATAATAAAAAGAATAGCAACAACAATCAGCAATTAGTGCTTCCAATATTCAGGTTACAAAAGGGGGCGTGGCAGGTGGGCAGGTGTAACCAGCACGAACTTGTTGCACTTGAAAATTCAAGCTCTGGCCGCGGTACGTCGAAGAATTCGAAATTTATTCGTCATATCATCATCCATTTAAATAAACATAACAATATGACAATATCATTTTTGTTTTGCTCGTAGTTCTCTTTTCCGTTCCTATTTTGTTGTTGTTTATGTCGTTGTTTTTTGTTGTTCTTATTGATTCCGATGTTTTGCTTTGTCGTTCGATCGGCACGTGCATAAATTGCTCATACGCCGCATTGTACGGCAATTCCTTGAACTTGATACGTGATGGACCTTCTACAAAAGCCCATCATTGTCATGATTTTAATCTATTTTTATTTCTATTTCCCCTATCTACTCCCTTAACCCGTTGGCATTCGAATCACTTCCTTTTCCCTTATAAATATAAAGTACACAGAAAAAACAAAAATTACTTTAAAATTTAAAAGCATAAAATTCTTGATTTTAGCTTGTATTTTTTAAGTATGTGTTCAGAATTACCAACGTATTTTCACTTTAATTTTTTAGGGCGTACTTTTTATGAACCTTATCAGTTAAAGTCCTTAGTTAGATCCATTTAACTGGATAAAAATACTTTAAAAGTAATTAAATAAAAAAACATGGTCAGAAAATCATTTTTTGTTGAACAACTTTTGTTTGATAATTTCTTCTTTAAATTCAATGTACAAATAAAATAAACGAAAGCCATTTAATTCAACAATAGTTCTGTTTTAAACTAATTTTCGAGTCTTTGCTACCCTTTAAAAGTTTGAGTTTAAATTCTTTATTCATCTGACTGCTTAACTGAAATCGTGATGAATGTTCAAAGTGTCGAAACGATAAGCCAAAACAATTAGCTGGCTTAAATGTGAATTGAACAGCTTTCTGTATTGATAAGGAACCTTTATGTCTGCTCCCGAGCTAAGTAATCAGTGCAATGAGCAATTTAAACTAAAAAATTTGCAAGCTGCACTAAAAAACAAATCGAAAATAAACAGTTATACTAAATTAAAATGAGTTGAGCAGTTGAATTGATTTGTAAAACAAAGAGAGTGGAGTAAGAGAGACAAACATATAACTCTAAATGGCGGTTGACCATTTTTTTAATACCCTGTACACATTATATAATATGTGAATAATCAAGCGATTCACAAACGGCATCAATCGCATTTTAATTAATTTAATTCTGTATTCCTGATCAGTATCTGGCTTAGTAAACAGAAGGAGAAGTAAATTGGATTTTAAATGTTCATTTTATATTTCAAATTTCTATTAACCCTTCCCTCCAATCGAAAATAGATTGTGTGATACGTTTATGTTGGAGTACTTATAAACAATATAATTGTTAAATTTGTCTTTCAAATAACATTAAATTTACACAAAATTGTTATTTTAAAGAAATGATGTAACAATTTAATTGAATGTTATGCATATTTAATAAGAAGAAATAATTAGTTTCATACCGATAGAAACTATATCGCATCAAAGAAATGTAGCAATGTTTACAGGGTATCTAATTATTTAAATTTCATAATTAATTAATTTCACACCGATTGAATAATGAACATGGAAGTTAAGAATGAATCATATCGCATCAGAGAAATGTATCAGTGTTTACAGGGTATCTGATAGTCATGCACGCTCGACTGCACAGTTTGTTGCGAGCATTGTTCTCATCACACACACACACACACACACACACACAGACAGATACACCCACACACAGACACAGACACAGACACAGATACAGATACAATCACACACAGGTGGCGCTGTCGCAGTCGCACGCTTCTCTTGGCCAATTCGAATATTGAGAATTGAGTCTGGTTTGAGTTCTTGACGCGTCCACACGCTCCTTTAAATCGCTCAACGCACGCGCAACACTTGGCAACATTTTCGAAAACGATAAAAAAAAACCCAAAACTAATCGAAAAAACAAGTGTACAATTTGTATAGTTAATTTCTTAAAGTCCCACGCGTTTGTTTTGCTTATATTTAATTATTTAACAAAAAGGTGCATACTGATTTAAATATATTTTATTTGTCGACCGTCGATTATTCTGTGCCTCTGTTCCGATTTGTACGCATAGAGCTTATCTGTTATCTATCTATAAATATATCTGTTATCTTTGATTTGCTTGAAGTATCTGTGGATGGATTTTAGCAATCGATGGGTTTCCACATTGATTCATGTCAAGCTCTCAATAACTGTCAATTTGAACTCGTATTTATACGATGTGTAGACGTGTACAAAAACCAATTAAAAAATCAGTTATCTGTTCAGATATGAATGTAAAACCTTTAATATTATCATTAGTTCAACAGTCATTCGACACTCGCTACTTGCGATTAGTTGCAAAAAAATTACTTTCGCAGAAATTTGCACATTTCCCACATTAATCAGCGTCTATCTTGCTGATAAACAAGATTTATGAAGACCAACAAATCATATATTAATAATAATAATTAACCCGCAATATCAACTTTTATTGACTATTTATTTTAATCAAGTCACATCGAAGCTGCATCCGGTGCCATAAAGTATTTATTGATCTTTCATTGAACCCAATTCATATTGGGAATAGACGAAAATTCCCGGAATTGATTTACATACAAGTTAGTTGTGTCTCTTAATAGAGAGGCTCTACTGTATTTAGTTGCTATAATAATTGTAGTAATTATTTCGTACTATGAGTCGACTTAACGATCAATTGGGGGCGAAAGCTGTAAACTATTCTAAAAAAAAAAATCGAAATTGTTGTGATTTACTTTACGCTGTAAAAAAACATTATTAAGTTTTTTTTTTATCGTGTACATCTTAACTGGATATTTTTTTGAATCTAGTTTTTGTATAGACATCATTAATTTTGATTTTGATGAACAAACACATATCGTGCAAATTAAATTCCACAAAAAAAAAAAAACAAATGATTAAAAGTGCTGGTAAAACCTGAAAAATACTCGATTCTCTTATATTTAGAATGCAATTAATATCAATTGCAAATATACTGAATTTTGTGTTTGAATATTGAGCAATATTAATGTTAATGCGCATATAGTAAATATGGGCTACTGGGGGTTAAGACTCCACCTTTTGTGTGTGTGTGAGTCTGTGTGTGTGTGCAATGTGCAGACTCCTCAGCAGCTCACCTCACCTCACCTCACTTCACCACACCTCACCTCACCTCACCTCACTTCACCACACCTCACACTTGCCCTTTTCAAGCAGCAGCGCGTACACTGCTAACAACAAAAGAAACTTGTCTTATTTCGCGACGAACATTTAAAAAATATAAATAATATAAAATGAGAGAGAGTACATTGATACTAAAAATATTGTTGTTATATTGCAGTTGTCTTTTTCAAATATCGAAAAATATAAAAAGTATATAATAATATTTTTCGATTGAATATATAAAAAAATAAATAAAAATAGTATAAAATAATATTTTTCGGGTTAGGCAAGCGCTTTTGAATTTTGAATTTTGAATTTTGAACAGTGCACTTGTCCGCTAATCTAAGGCACCGTTAGATTTACTTAGCTTTCGACTCTGCTTTTATTTTCGCATTTCTTTCACTTTCCGCCTTCGTCTTTGATTTTTGCTTTGCATTTGCTTTCAATTAATTTGTGGCTTTATGTGCGAGGCGGACGCACGAAATGAAAAGAGACTTTATACATTTTTAAAATAAAATATATTTTAAATAAAAACTAATTGTGTTAATTAAATCAAATAGAAGCAACAACAACAACAACAACAACAACAACGGATTCAAGAAAAGGCCATCGAAGCTGGCGACATGGGCAGAGTATTGAATATAACAAATCCAAATCAGCAGCAGCTGGAAAATCCAACGGAAAAGCAGCCAAATGGCGATGTGGAAAGTACAGTGAAGCGTCGACACGCGACCACAGTGCTGGAGGCCTCCATCCATCTGTTCAAGGGCAGCGTCGGTGCGGGTCTCTTTGCCATGGGCGACTGCTTCAAGAACGGCGGCCTAATCGGATCCACACTAATGCTGCCCATTATAGCCATCATGTGTGTCCACTGCGAAAGACTGCTCATTAACGGCTCCCTGGTAGCCGTATCCAGAACGCCCGGCGCGATCTTCTACGACTACCCGGAGACGGTCGAGAAGTGCTTCGAATACGGACCGCGTCCCCTGCGCTGCATGTCGCGGGCCATGAAGCTCATTGTCGAAATGTTCCTCTGTGTGACGCAGTTCGGATTCTGCGCCATCTACTTTGTCTTTATCACCGAGAATCTCTACCAGGTGAGTGCAGCGCACAAACCAAACAAATCGAAACTAGCAATCATTTCTCTTAAATCTCAATTCAGACAGTCTTTTTTTTTTTTGACAGAAACTAGTTAATTTCATTTGTATATTTTCTTTTACAAAGCTATTTATTTCTTTTTCCAAATTTTAATTCTTTTTATTACTGTCTCATTGTAATTTATTTTCAACTTTTTCCAAGAACCACAAGCAACTATTTATTATAAAAGAAAATAACGATATTGACTTGCCGAAGGTTTCCTTTCGATTTTTTCTTTTTAAATTGAAAACAATTATTTTTCTTCTAAAGCAAACTATCAAATTGAATATATATAGTTTCACAATTCTATTCCAGTTTAAAGTAATAGAAAAAATCTTTTTATCTATGAAAATTTGAAAATGTTATTATAATTTTAATCACTTGAAAAGTATTTCACAGTTTTTAATCTTTGTTTATTTAATTTGTATTATGAAATTTTTCATTAGAAATTTAATTCAAACGCTTACGTCGTCTGATTATGGTTAGTAATATTAAATAAATATACATATATATATATATATATATATATCTTAAGAACTTAACGATCGCTTTCAACACAATTAAAGTCGCCTGTGTAAATGGATATACTGAAAAAAATAAGGGGTTCCGGGATAAAATTAAACGGTGCTAAAAGTTCGGGGCTCTTTAAGAATTTATTCAGTAAAATCAAATGCTTTAGCCTTTTGCGACTATGTAGTATGGTTTCTATTGATCGGTATCGGATCCAAAATCCAGGCATTTTCAACTTGAATATTAGAGAGATATATGTTGTTGTTTCTCCGTTTTCTCCGTTTTCTCCGTGTATTTCGAATTATTACAGCAGTAGTTTTGAATTACTTCGCACAGGTCCTGCAACAGAATGACATCGATATCAGCATGAGCATGGTGATGTTAATTACACTGCTGCCGGCGATGATTCCGTCGCTGATGACCAACCTCAAGTACATTTCGCCAGTGTCGATGATGGCCAACTTTGCATTGCTATTCGGCCTGATTGCCACACTGGCGATCGCCTTCTCCGAGGGACCGATGCCATCAATTACGGAACGTAGCTATTTCACCGGTGGAACGCAGCTTTCGTTGTTCTTTGGCACCGCTCTGTTCTCCTATGAGGGCATTGCATTGGTTCTACCTCTCCGCAACTCGATGGGCGAACCGGCCAAGTTCACTCATCGTTTTGGTGTCCTGAACGTGACCATGTTCTTTATCACAGCCATATTTATATTCACGGGATTTGTCAGTTACCTGCGTTGGGGCGATGATGTTCAAGGCAGCATTACGCTGAATCTGGAAGTGGAGGAAGTGTGAGTTGCATTTGTTTATTCACTTAATAATTTACAAATTTGATTAAAAATTGATTGATTAATTTAAACTTAATATACAATTGGGATTTAAGTTAACAATTCAATTATATTATATATATACATTTTAAGCTGAAAGGGTAAAAAACAAAAATAAATATTAAAGTACTTTATTATTAAAAATATTTACAAAAAAGTGGAAAATATATTTTCAATTGAGATTTCAAAAGAATTATAACTGAAAGTTTAAAACAGGAGTAGTTATAATATTTGATTTAAATTCCCAATAAAAAATAATTTATATTTCAATTTAAAACTGAGCGTTTAAAAAATAATGTAACACATTTAAAAAAAAAAACAGAAAGTGGCAAATTCGATTTAAATTACCAATGAAAATAATTTTTCTATAAATTTAAAACTAAAAGGATATAAGTTTTAAATTAATAAAAAAAAACTGTAAATCTATGGTATTCAACAATAGATTGCAAAAAACCCAGAAAATTACAACCAGATCAATAATTTTTAGTATTAGTATAAGTATTTAAATATTAGTATGATCAGGGATAATCAAGTAGCAATACGTATTAGAATAAGTTTTAGTAATATTACTAGTATTAGCATGATAATTATATTTAATAATTATATACTCAAAAATTATGAAATGAATTTAGTTAAATGTATACATTTTCTTTTATATTTTCAGCTTTTCGCAGGTCGTGAAAATTATAGCCGCATTGGGCGTCTTCTTTGGTTATCCAATTCAGTTTTTCGTCATGATGAAAATCATTTGGCCCCCAGTTAAGCGCGGCTACAGTTGTGCCCAAAAGTATCCCATCACCATGCAGGTGATGCTGCGATTCATCATGGTCATGCTGACCTGTAAGTTGAACAAAATATTCAAAAAAAAAAAGAAAAGACTGTGATTTGTAAAGATTTGTTTCATTTGCAGTCGGCGTCGCGCTGGTCGTTCCACAACTGAGTCTATTTATCTCACTTATCGGTGCATTATGTTCGACATCATTGGCATTTGTGATACCGGTGCTCATCGATTTCGTAACACGCACCCAGGAGCCGAAGGGCCTTGGCACCCTCATCTATCTGAAGAATATCGCTATATTGATTATTGCTCTGTTGGGGATTGTCACGGGCACGTATCAGAGCATTGTTGAGATTATAAATCAGTTCAAATAATCTAAAATTGATCCATGAGATGTTCCTTTGCTTGCCAAGTATTGTATATTGTAAATATGATATAATCATGTGAATAACTTGTAACTTTATATGTGGTCCTCGTATTTTTTAAGTTTCATTTCTACATAATGTTTTTTTTTTTCAATTTATTTTTTTGTTATTAATTTTAAGTGCTTATTTGTATGTGGCGCTAGTGTTTAATGATTATTGGCTTTAAAAAAAAAACGAAACAACGAGATAAAAACAACAAAAAAAATATATTTTTAATAAATGATTACAAATCGTCTTTCAATCGTTTGATTTAAACTTGGCGCCATCCCATGCGAACACTTCTGGCTTCAGCACGTTTAGCAACACTGTCGCGTTAAAACGCAGGGCTGCAACAACATTTGAACAGTCTTCAAATTGTTTCAACAGTCGTTTTCTAAAAACGATCCCCGGGACCGGATAAACTCTTCTCCATGAACTTCCTTTTGGCAAATGAGATCCACCACTTGTTCGGCTTCCCATCCGTGTTATCGAACACCTTTTCCAACACTCTATTGCCGGTCTCCTGGCGCAATTGCAGCAAATACTCACGCATTAAATCGGGATTTTCGGGCTTGACATAGACCGAATTTAATGGGAATCCGGCGTCACCGGGTAAATCAAACTTGGCTATCGCCATAGCGAAAAGATCCTGCTGCCCCTGCTCCCTGCTCGTGCATCGCTCCAGTCGTTTTAGACATTCCGTAATGTAGAGAGTTATATAGATAAGCACGCGATCCACTTCCGACTGCATGACGAAACAACAACATTAACATTTGATAAGATATTACGACCACGAAATATGTTCATACATACATATCAGTGTTACCATTACGATTGAATTATTATTGAAAAAAATGTTAAATTTTAAACCTTTTCTTCACGCTTTACATTTTAAAAAATATTTAACTGCTTTTTAGAATTTTTTCAAATATTAAACATTTTCTATAATTGCATCGTTTTCAAAGCCTTAACATTTTTATAAATATTAAACTTTTTTTAACATTTGTTCTTAGCACTTTTCAAATCATTTAACCTATTTTTAAAGTACAAAATTTTCAAAATGTAATTCAATTGAGAATTCATTATAATCATTCAATGACAAAAATTACTTTATATTTTTAATTATAATTAAAAAAATGTTTCATTAGCCCTGCTTTTTTCAATGCTAGTGAAATCACAAATGCACTAAAAAAGTAGTTAATTGAGTCCGACTCAGATACATACGTACATATGTATGTATGGAACGATGTTTGCTGATCGATCGGCCGGTGAAAAACCTACCTTGACTTCATATGTACGAAAGAAAACGTTCGCTTTGAAATAATACAGTGACTCATCAATGATGTCGTTATCAGTATTAATACTGGGCGCTGGCCCCCGTACTTTGGTTCGCAGCGGCAAAATGGCCATATTACCCACTTTCCGCTGGAATTCTTCGATTTCCGAATGGTATGCCTTTAATAGAAGTCAACAAAACATATAAAAAACAATAGTTAGTTTTTTAAAAATTCTAATTACTTGTCATCATTAATCATAATATGGCATTTGTCATGCATTTGTTGGTAATGCGATGAGTGCACGTACTTACTGGCATTTTTGACTGCTGGTGGTAATCAACTAAATTTCAACATTTAAACACACTGAATTCAGTTGTTTTTTTTTTTATCAACAAAGTAAAACGACTTGTTTTTTTATGTTTGAGCTAAAAGTTTCAGCCCTGGTCAAATCGATAAGTCGCTATCGATATTTAAGTGTTTAAGAACGCAACTTAACTTAGTAATGTTATTTAACAGCTCTGTTAACTATTAACCGAAATCAATTATTTTGTTGCTTACCGCGCGCGGTCACACTGAGCGCACGTTTTGCATTAAACAACAAATGAAGAAAGTAAAAACAAAATCCGTACCGCTTCCCATGCACGTGGATAGCGACGAGGATGTGGAGGAGGACGCAAGAAAAAAGAATATGGAGGCAGTCTCCGCCTCCAATGCGGCCGAGGAGGATGATGACGACGAAATGGATTTGGCCAGCTTCAACGCCAGCGCCAACAAAACAAAGACAGTTGCAAAGAAACGCAAAAAGGGCATAATTTATATATCAAACATACCTAAACACATGAACGTAACGCGTCTGCGTGAAACTCTTGGCGGTTTTGGCCAAATTGGACGTGTCTACTTGCAGCCGGAGAAAAAGCTTGGTAAGAAATTGAAGTCGCACATGCATCTTGTCCCAAAAACAAACCAACTAAAATGACACTTTTGTAGGTGGCGACAAGAAGGCCAAAAAGAATAAGCGAAAACGCTACAATATTCACTTCACCGAAGGCTGGGTGGAGTTTGAATCGAAGCGTGTGGCTAAGCAAATTGTGCCACTGCTAAACAACAAGCAAATTTCGACGCGCAAAAAGTCACAGTTCTACGATTCGCTGTGGAGCATGAAGTATTTGCCGCGCTTCAAGTGGGTGCATCTCACGGAGCGCATGAACTACGAGCAGGCAGTGCATAAGCAGCGTCTGCAGACGGAGGTGTCTCAGGCGCGAAAGGAGACGACATTCTTCCAGAATAATCTGGACAAGAGCGAACACCTAAAGAAGCTCGCTAAGAAAGCCAAAAAGCTGGAAGGTAGTGGCAGCAAGGAGGCGTCGTAGTAGCAACATTTGAAATAATTTTTTTTTTTTGATAACATTTTTTAAAATACATAAGTTGGCGCTAATAACGCTGTTAATTTACATGTTGTTAAGCTCTCTTTTTTGCGTTCGGGGTGGCGGCTTTTTGCGTCATTGTGTGCCATGTTACGCATTTTGCGCATGCATAGTAAATTTTTTTTATTTAACAGCTCTGTTCAGTTAACAGATGGTCCCATAATATGGCGGCGCGCAATTTGAATTGTAAATTTATTAAAGTTCACTTTGCAATAATAAGAATCAAAAATTTTGATTTCCTAACGATAGCTAATATATTGCCATCGGTAGTAAGACTGAAAACCAAATATTGAATTTATCGATAGTACCATCGATATTATTGCAGATCTATGTTATTGAACATCAATAATAAAATCGCATATAACATTGTTTATAAATAAAAAAATATTTGAAATTTTAAAATAATTAAGTCAAAATCATTTGGAAAACGCTGTCAATACAACCTACAAAAATCAGTCTTGAACTAAAATTGTTACAGTTTACATATTCTCATAGAACAATAACTAAAAATTTTGGTTTGCAGTTTTACAATTCTACAGTTAATTGGTATATATATGTATATATAGACAAGTGCCGCAAGACGTGAACTAATTAAGCGAATATTTATTTATTTTAGATACATACAACCTCATAAATTATGTCCTTGGCAATATATGCAAGCGAAGGACTCAAGGCAGCCATAATAATGGGAGCTGGAGATGTAATAGCACAATTGGCCGTCGAGAAGAAATCTTATAAGGATTATAACTTTGAGCGGACGGCACGTTTCAGTGCGATCGGGTTCTGTGTGGTTGGTCCCGCATTGCGCAGGTGGTACATCAAATTGGACAGTATGGTCATAAAGGAGCAGCCGGCACTTCATCGCGGCATCAAAAAGATGGCTATCGATCAGATGTGCTTTGCACCTCCGTTCACATTGTTGCTGTCGTATTTGGTGCCGTTCGTCAATGGCAAGCGCCATGAGGACATTGTGCAGAGCATCCGTGAGGGCTATCTGACAATTATGAAACGCAGCTATATGCTCTGGCCGATGGCGCAGGTGATCAACTTTTCACTAATACCCATCAACTATCAAGTGCTTTTTGTCCAGCTTATTGCGCTCATTTGGAACTGCTATTTGTCCATGGCCCTCAACAAGCCAAAGTAGTATGTATATGTAGAGATATTTCTCAATCAGACAAGAAAATTTTAGACGTTTAAATACAAATCGCTGGTGTTTCATGAATTCATTTTAAATTGTTTGGATTTTCGCAGAGCACATGTTGCTGCTGGGGTTCTTGATATGTCGATACATCGATAGATGATTTTGGCGATATATTTTTAAAGGATATAAATTACAATTGCATATTTTATCGCTCTTCTCGATATAATTATCACACAACAGAGCTGTTATACCATCGATATTAATAATTGAGGCTGCCACCTGTGATGCGGATTTAACATGTTTGTCTTGTGCGTAGTTGACATCACTGAAAGTTAACAAAATATCGATAAGTCTTATCGATAATACTTGTACTTAACATCTGTTGCAATTTTTGGCTGCTGCGCGCGTTGTTTTGCAGTTTTGGCCGTAATATTAGTCATTATTTGTACTTTAACTGAAAAATGGATCACACACGTGAGATTCTGACCTTTCAGCTTGGCACATATGCAAATTATGTGGGCGCACACTTCTGGAATCAGCAGGTACAACAAACACAACACATTTCACACACAGCTGGAAACTAATTTAATTCATTGCGTTTGATTTTAGGAGGCGAACTTTGTTTACGACCCAAGCAACAGTCAGGTGGAAGAGGAGCAGCTGCCTCATAATGATGTGCTCTACAGAGAAGGCCTCAATAATCTGAATCAAACAACATACACGCCACGATTGCTCTCCGTGGATCTCGTCGGGACATTGGGACATCTGCCCATGGTGGGTGAATTGTATGGCAATTATGTACCGCTCCTGGATGATCAGCCCACGGATGATCTACAGAAGGTCAAAGAGTTTGCTGAGCAAAACAACTTATCCACGGTCGGTGAACTGGATGTGCTGAAGCAGCCGAAAGCAACGATGTCCGAGTATCAACAGGATTTGCTGAAGAACGCCGTAAACACACAGGATAAGGACTACAATTTGAAGGAGACCTGCACCAGCTGGGCGGATTATCTGTACACACGTTATCATCCACGCACATTTAATGTGCTGCAGGGCATGATACGACAATCGGATGTCCAGGTGCTGGGCACACATGCCGCTGGCGTTGAACTCTGGCAATCGCCGGGATTTAATGAGGACTTTTGTGATCGCATTCGTCTTTATGCGGAGGAATGCGATGGACTGCAGGGCTTTCAGGTGCTCTTCGACATCGATGATGGCTTCAGTGGCATAGCCAGCAAATGTCTGGAGCACTTGAATGATGAATACAGTCGCGCCAGCTTTGTTCTGCCGCTGCACTATCCACGCAATGTCTCCTATGCCCAAGCAGGTGGGCACACTTCACATTTTGTACTATCTGCTGTAATTCATTGACTGTTTTTCTCTTCCAGACTCTCGTACCGCCCAAAGCATACGTGTGGTGAACAGCGTGCTCAGCTATTCTCATCTCAGCGAGCAGGCCAGCATGTTTACGCCTTTGTCCACGCTGGCAACCATTTGGCGGAACAACACGCAGCAGTCGCGTCATTTGCCTGGCCTGAAATGGCAATCGGCTAATCTGTATCAGAGCTCTGCCGTGCTGGCTGCGTTCCTGGACACAGTTACTCTAAGTTATCGTCTCCGCCAGACGCCCGAGACTTTATTGCGCTTCTGTGAACGTGTCGCTCCTTCTGGTCGCAAATTAACCGCAGCTGCTATGTCTTTGCCGTTGGGCATGCAACAGGAGCAGGATCTCATTGACTATCTGGATCAGAGTGCAAATACTTCACTGTTGACACAATTATCGCCGGGCTGTGATCCCGGCACAGCGCATTTGGTCCAATCGCTGGTGGCCCGTGGGATTCCCTATGCGCGCCTTAAACGGCCCATGGAGCAGGCTGGAGCACAGCTTCGCATGGGCGCCTACAGCTGTGATAGTGTGTCCCAAATGCTGCAATTGTATTATCAGTGCGCTTATCATGGCAGCCTAACACATGCCGCCTCCACACCGTTGCCACTGAAGACGCAGCTGCCGTTTCCCTATGAGATCTTTGATGACACCATTGCCACCGATGGCTTCAAGTTGCCCAGCGACGGGCAGCGTGAACCGGAAACTCGTGTGGACAGTGCTCCAGTGTTGGCAGCACTTCAAAACTCCAGCAAACTTGGCGATCATCTTGACGCTTTGCACGCTCAGACACATCGCGTTCAGTTGGCCAAATTGCAGAGCTATTCGCTGGGTGGACTCGAAAGAGGAGACTATGAGTCGGCACTCGATAGATTGCTTGAGTTCCGTGACAACTACGAGGATTCACATTACTTATAGGTACTCACACAAACCCACACACACACATACATATATAGAAACACTTGCATCAAATATGAATTTCCACATTCGCATTATAAATGTGATGCCACAGCTGGGAAAAGTGATTAAATGTAATGAAATATTTAATAATTAACAATGAAAATTGTATTTTTATTTACTGGAGTTTTTCCAGTAGTCAACAAATATTTGATTTAATATTTAAATATTTCCACAAACACAAAAATCGTTTTGGAAATTGCTTAAATATTATCTCTACTATTTCTTAAATCATAATCTTACTAAATGCTTAGTTGCGTTTCTCACTGCCATATATTCATATTCATTTCAGTTCGGATATCTTCTCATATCCCCAAATAATGTTTAGTTATGTTTAGAGCTCTACTGAATATTAATTTCTAATTTATAGCTGGAGTTTATTCAGCAATAAACAAATGTTTGAACTATTTAATTGAATATTTTAGAAAACAACTTCAATATTTCAGAAAAGAGAAAATATAATTTCAATATTTCCGTAAATCGATTTATTAATTAATTATTTATTTATTCATTTATTTATTGATTTACTTATTTATTTATTTATTTATTTATTTATTTATTTATTTATTTATTTATTTATTTATTTATTTATTTATTTATTTATTTATTTATTTATTTATTTATTTATTTATTTATTTATTTATTTATTTATTTATTTATTTATTTATTTATTTATTTATTTATTTATTTATTTATTTATTTATTTATTTATTTATTAATTACTTAATTAATTAATAAATTTACTTATTTATTCATTTATTTATTGATTAACTTATTTATTTATTTATTTATTTATTTATTTATTTATTTATTTATTTATTTATTAATTTATTTATTTAATGTCAGACTAAAAGCAGCCGACACAACAATTTAATTTTAAATTAAACATTAAGATTGAAAAATATATTTAAATTACAAAATAAATTACAGTTAAGTAAATTCTCTGGGGTATCTAAACTGAAATTTGAAATGTGAAATCGAAGCAGATGATTTTCTTGGGTTGGTTTATTAGCGATTGTCGCCTTTCGTGTCGATGCTCGATGCTTGGCCTAATTTAAAGAGGCGTCAATTGATTTCACGGCTCGAACGTGCCACAAACCCTTTTGTGTGGCACCAAATATTCAAGGATTCCTGTGCAGGTCCTTTGGCTTTGACTACGTGCGCTGCTGCTTAAGCCCTTCGCTCTCTCTCTCTTCCCCGCTTTGCTTTGCTTGGTTTTTTCTTTCTTTTCGGCTTGCTTTGCGAAGTTTTCGTTTGCCTAATTTATATGAAAATTTATTGGCAATAAAGCGGCAGTAATTGAAATCTCAACGGGAGTAAATCACAATTTTATGGACTGCCGGCGAAAACAAAGCGGCGATGCGATAAAGGACCCTGAACTACGAAATAGGGCTAGGTGTATGCCATGCGAGAGTATAATGAGCTTAATAATTCTCTTAGCCAAAGGGTCAGTTGGGTTCAAATTGCCAGCCCAAAGGCCAAAGTCCAATCGACCCATTGTTGTGCAAATTAAATTTCAATTTGATTGGCACAATTTCGGAAGCTTCTGAAGCCAGTCCTTAAAGTCCTGCGGCAGCTGCTGCCAGCAAAAAAGGACTCGTAATCTTAGCCAAAAAATTTCAAATTAAAATTATACCCAACATCTTTAATGGCCGATGTGTGTTGAATTTTCAATTCGATATGGAAAAAAGTCTACACAATTTATTTTATTCACTTATTTTGTTTGCTGTTGTTTATTTTCTGTGTTAATTTCATTCGTTTAATTTCGTTTTTACCAAAAGGACAAACTGCATTAATATGCAACACTGCGTCTCACTCTGAATCCTTGAGTTAGTTTTAGTCACACTCTCAACTCACTTCAGTTTCTATTTGCTCAGATCTTATTTAATCTTTTAGACATTTTTGGGTCGACATAAGAATAATAGTTTTCCGATCATATTCATTGAAAAAAGGTACAGCTGTAGATCCTTTCCTAGCTGTATCACAGTATTAAACCATAGAACAACTATAAAAACTTTTCTTTAAGGCAGCAAGCAAACCAAGAATGAAACAATTACCGATTCTTCGGAATAGCCTGAGTCCTTTTTATATAACCATCAGATAATTCGCTTAAAATATGAATAAAAGTTAAAAAAAATATAATTTAAAACATTATACAATTTATATACTTGTTAATTTTAATTTTGAATTTCATGCACCTATGATATATAAATTAATGCAGACTTTTAGGCGCATGCATGAATTAAAAACTCGAAACATTGATTAATATCGTTAAACAAAATAATGTTAGAAAATCCTTGTAGCACTAAGAACTAAGATAAACAAATAATTAATTTTTTAATTAATTAAGTAATTAATAAATAAATAAATAAATAAATAAATAAATAAATAAATAAATAAATAAATAAATAAATAAATAAATAAATAAATAAATAAATAAATAAATAAATAAATAAATAAATAAATAAATAAATAAATAAATAAATAAATAAATAAATAAATAAATAAATAAATAAATAAATAAATAAATAAATAAATAAATAAATTTATTAATTAATTATGAAATTAATAAATAAATAAATAAATAAATAAATAAATAAATAAATAAATAGATAGATAAATAAATAAATAAATAAATAAATAAATAAATAAATAAATAAATAAATAAATTTATTAATTAATTATGAAATTAATAAATAAATAAATAAATAAATAAATAAAAAATAAATAAATAAATAAAAAAATAAATAAATAAATAAAAACATCTGTAAATGTATTTCGATATCATTGCATTTCCGTTCGCGATGTTACTTCCGGGTTTGTTTCGCATCTCAAGTCCAGACATGACTTATCTGTTTGGTGCTAATCAAAGCACGCGCGAAACGTTAAGCAATTAGCGCCGATAACGAATTTATGTCGGAGAGCTGTGGGATGTGGAGATGGGGACGAAAGTGAATGAGACGGTGGAGGTGAAGGTGGAAGTGGAGCTGCATCGGGAGCAGGTGGGGACAGTGGGGGCAACTCGAACGCGAACTCGAACTTGGACACTTTGCATTTTACACGTAATAACAATTACAAATGCGCACTCCACAAATCAAGTGCAGTATCCAGGAGTAAGGAGTAGGGAGTAGGTAGTAGGTAGTAAGGAGTACTCCGGTGTCTACACTATCCGTAGCATAGCAGCAGGACTTCTGGCTGCTGGCTCCGCTCCTGGTTCCTGGCTTCCTGGCTTCCTGGCTTCCTGGCTGCCAGGCACTAATTACAATTCAGGACGCGTTGCACTCGAAAGTTGTTGCTCATTCAACACTCGAAGCGAGTGGCGCCGGGAGAGTGGAGAACGGAGAGCGGAGAGCGGGGAAAACAGCGCATCCAATACCTCTACACCAATCCGACTGCGTTTAACATCAAAGTAGCAATTTGCCCAGTCCTCATCCGTTCCTCTCGTTCCTCGTTCCCTTTCTTTTCGATCGTGCAGGGGCGTAGCCATCTTTATGCGAAGGGGGGTCAAAACTATTATCTTGATTATGACTAACGCAATTGTCCGCATATTCAATATTGCTTATTAGAAGTAGAATTAAATGAAATTTTTACAGTTGTTGACTCTAGTGCCTTAAATTATAAATTAAATTTATATGATACTTGTAGCGCTAGGTTGTAATAAATATATAAATAAATAAAAATATAACCTCGTATTAATATAAGTCTTTGTACAGTTTTCGTAAATTTGTATAGGTTAGTTAGGCAATTTTTTCTGAAGAACAACTTTCTAAGAATAACTTTCACTTCACATACATTAATAACATGCATTTTTCTTAAAAATAAAGTTAGTAAATTGCGCTGGATAAATCAAGAAACCAACAAATATATTTTGAAAGAATTTTTTTTTTTATGAAATATGCCAATAATCAATAATTTTGTTAACATTGCATTTAGAGCATTCGACTTTTGTGTCTCCGCATATATATTTGAGAAATTAAATCTCTGACATTTATGTATTATTTAAAATCTTCCATAAATAGTACAATAATATGAATTTATTCTTAGCACATGTAGTGGGGGTGGAATTGAGGTGGGGGGTAAATGTCCACTACTTTCTTCCCCCTGCCTACGCCCCTGTTTCCGAGCCCTTTGCGCCGTGCTGTGTTGTTCGCAAAAGTGTTGTTGTAATTAAATTATGTGCCAAGTGATGTTGTCGTTGCCAGGAGTTATAGTCGGGGAGTTTTCAAGACAGCAGAAGAAGCAGCAGCTGAAGTTGCGTGGATAAGAGCAGCAGGAGGAAGAGTGATGGGAAGGGGTGGAGGGGGGGGGGGGTGGTTGGCGGAGTTGTTGCTTTTCTTGTGCCCATCTGAGATGTTGTGGCAAATTAAGTTTGCTTTTGTTCTAGATTAAAAAGGCATTGAAATGTCGACAAGGATGACGACGACTAGGACGAGGACGAGGACGAGGACGCTTCGTAAAAAGGCTCCTGAGTCCTTGGAAGATCAAGGGGGGAGGGGGGCTTTATTCCTTTGCCAGAATGCGGCGGCAGTTAAAATGACGCCTTTGGCTAAATTAAGTTAACTTTGTTAAGTTTGTTTTGCTTTTGGCTGTCGGCCAGTTAAGTTCATGATTAACTTCACCCCAAGTACTAAAAATTAAATTTTTTTAAAATTCGAACTCAAAGTCAATGTCGATGTCACTTTTAAGTTGCATTCTCAATGAACCTTTATAAAAGACAATTGATCTTTTCAAAGTTTACTCAATGGCACAAAATGTTATTTCCATTATTGCATATTGTGTAAGTTTAATAATAATATCCAGAATACATACTTAATCAATACATACCAAAAATCATGAATTTTAAACTTTAGTATTAGATTGATTTTATTTAGAGTATTTTCTTTTTGTATTACCGTATTACCGTATTACTGCATAAGTAAGTCATAACCGTTTCGCAACCGTTTCATAACCGATTCCATTCCAAAAAGAGCTGAAACTACTGCAATTTATTGTGCAGTGACATAATAGCAAACACTTTTTAACCTCACTTAACGTGCAAAATAACGGTTATTAAATTCAAATGCAGTTACCGGTTAAGGGTTGCCACCTGAGCAGTTAAGTATGCTAACCTCTAAGTTGCCAGGTCTCGAAGAGCTGTCAAATAAATATGGATTAATTTTTATGTGGCACAACAGTTGGCTTGTCTACTCCCTTCATTCCCCTCCCCTCTACCCCTACACCCTCTCTTTCCGTGCTTGTGAAAAGCAAAAGACCAAGTCAGCCCAAATTGACATTTAACCCCGGAGCCAAAAAGTAGATAAACTTCTCTGATAATAGATTTAATGTGCCTAATTTTGCTAATTTTGCCTTTTCCTGGTGGAGCCTGAAATAATTAACACGCATGTGAGCCGAAAATGTTATCAACCTACGACTCCTCCCCCCCTCTCCTTTTCACCCCTGCACACACGTTTTCCCTCTCCCTCTCTCATGGTTAGCAGTTCCATTGATCCACCCAATTTGCCACTTTTCCACTTTGTAGCAAATTGCAGGCTACAAGAATTCTGAACAAAGTTTTACTTCCTCAAATACACTTCAATTGGGTTGTTTTGAGTCTAGAAAGTACTATATATTGTTAAGTATATACATATGTACATAAATCAGATGATATTTAAAATTAGTTTTTTCTGGTTATAATTTTCCATTTAATGATTGTACTTGAATATTTTTAATTTGGCACATATTTTATATATAATATTATATATATATGTACATTAATTCTATAAATCTGATATATATATATATAATCTATTTCCATTTCTTCAAATTCACTACAATTGGTTTGTTGACAAAGTTGAATGGTTTGAATTGAGTAAATGGCGAGATTACAAAGAATATACGTATATATACATACATACATATATAGTTGAGTATAAATATCAGATGATATGTAAAGTTAGTTGCCTTTAATTATAATTTATAAATGGTAAAATATTTTTCACTAAATGATTGTACTTGAATATTATTATTGATTATGCACATAATTCAAATAACTATAATAAATGTAATTTAATATATATATGTACAATAATTCTATAAATTTTGTTTTTTGCCCTTTTCTTAGTCTATTGAAAATTCTTCAGAAATGTTTTTTTTTAGAGAGAGATTAGAGAATAATTAAGAGCTATCCACAACATCAATAGTTTTTTTTTGTTTTTTTTTTTTAATATATCATAATTTATATCTAGTTGGCTCAAGTTCTTTTTATCCATTGGAAACAGAATTAAGTTTATTTCATAATTGACTATTTTCTAATCTCATGACAAATTATTAAACAACACTTTCACTTAATAACGAAAAGAATATTATTTTTTTGTTATCAGATGATTTGTTTAAATTCTTTTTTTTTAAGAGTATTTCAACTTCGTTGTTTTCACTTGCATTAAGCAGGTTCTTTCAGCCTCCCCTCTGGCTGTTTTAGCCGTTGCTGCTCTCGGACAATATCATAACAAGTTCAGGCCAAAAGCAGAGACACACACACACGTACAGTCGCACACTTGCAGACATATATGTATCTGTGTTTGTATTGCCAAACCCATAATCTTGTTGTTTTATAACTTTTAATACCTATAATCCTTTGTCGTTGTTGTTGCTATTGTTGTTTCCTCCGTTTGGTGGGGTTTCATTTTGTCGCCACAGCATTTGGAGGCTTGTTTGATCCTTGTCGTTGTTGTTGTTGTTGTTGTGTTCGCTCCAACAAGTTAACATGTTGTTTGTCGGAAATTTACCAAATAAAATTAAATAGTAAACAATTTCTCTCCCTCTCTCTCTCTCTCTCTCTTCCCCGTCGAACACACAGTTTAGGCAACGCAAACGCAACCTGAGGCCAAAAGAGACGCAAACTTAATTTTCCAATTATATTTCTGCTGAATACAATCAGCCAATAATCCATTTTCATTTTCAATCCAGATTTACTCTTTTAGGAATTATAGAAAGGAGGGAATTATGTGAAGATATGTGGGTAGTCTTAAAGAATCCTTTGCGATGCTTCGTTTTTAATATAGTAAATAGGTTTTTAGTAATTATTAAATTACATTAAAATTATTGTACATATATATATATAATGAAACCTTAATATTAATATTCAAATACAAAATTAAATATGTGCAATAGATTAATTCCAAAATTACTGAAGATTTCAAGACTAAATTTAAAATAAGGTAACAATTTAATTTGAATTTATTAATTAAAGACCTCAAATCTTACTAGTAGTAATTATCACATAAATTTCTGTAACATGAACAAGTGCCATAAATAATAAGCTTAAAATTGTAGTACTTGGAAAAGCGATAAAAAACTATTATAATTAAATAAAATAATTTTAAATAAATACACAAGATTTTTTTTTGACAATTTATGTTGTTTTTAGAGTGTACTTTGTATTTTAGGTCTTTCTCTTGTAATTTCCGCTCAATTTCCATTCAAAGACTTCGCATCGATGCCATAAATAAATACATTTTATTTGTCGTATTGTTTTCTCCAACTGTCGGCACAACTTTTAATTATTCGTGTTGAAATTCCCTCAATACGTTCATTCATCAAATCTAATGCGATAAATAACTTTAAATATTTACACATGCACACTAATTCATAAATTCTCATTGTTTAATTACGAGCTCGGAACACTTAAAATACTTGTAGACAAATCCAGACAGACACACGGACACACACACACACACACACACAAACATCTGTAGACAAATAAATAAATATGTTTATGTCTTTGTATGATTTGCAATTTTATTTGTTGACGCGCCTTTGTTAATTGAAGTCAACTGTTTTGTGATTTATTTCATTGCAGTTGTTGTTCAACAAATTGCTTAATTAAGTCTTTTTTTGTTGTTGCTACTATTTAATGCTTGGCTAAATGCAATGTTGCCCAGTTATTTCTGGCAAGTTTGTAATAAACTGAGAGTTCAACAGTGCACAATTGGAGGGACAGAGACAGCGAGCTTTGACTAAAATTAAAATTGTTTTCCCCCATTGTTGTTGCTGTCTCTGTCTGCGAAATAAAGTCGGTTTGCTAGAGGATTCCATGTCGGGTTAAAGTCGGTTAACACTGCTTAAACATTAAGCTAAACCAGCGCCAGAGTCAAGAGAAAAGTTTTATTTGCATTTCTTTGGCATTTTGTTGCGACTTTTGTTTGCTTCTTTCTCCCTTTGTTTCGCTACCCACAGCAACAACAACGACAACCAACTACAGAATGTGATGGAAAAGCTGCAGGTATTGCCAGGTCGTGGGCAGGTTTCCTTTGGTCTCTGGTGGCAACACTGCCAGCAGCGGCAAGTCCCAATTTAAAGGGCTAAGATACCGAATTTGAACAAAAAATGTCGCTAAAAACAATCGAACCAAATAATAATCTTAAAATTAATGTGGTATTTTAGTTATTCAATTTCATGGGCTTTAAAATACAAAATTAATGAGGTTTGGAGCCTTGATTTAAATAAATTATGTTTTATTTTAAGCCTTGTATGCATTTTATTTCCTAATTGATCTTAACAAGCTGCAGTTGGTTTAAATTTGTATTTGCCTTTTCGCTTAAGGGAAAATTGGACTTACATATATCATTAGCATTATTAATTTTGAAAATCAATTGACAAAACGTATTCCGCAGTATCTTAATATTAATATAATATATTAATATTAATGTTGACAGAGAAAGTTTGAAATTTCAGGAATTTTTAACTTTTATTTTAGGTTAACTTTACTTTTCAATGCAGCATTTCGTAAATTATCTTACTTAATAGCCAAATCTAGCTACAAAATGGCTAAGATGGGATCACTGATATCGCGTTTAGCTGGTTTCATCTTATAGAGCGTACGCCATTTTAAAAATCTGCGCTCATCGATCTCCGCGCTCTCCCTCTCTTTCTTGCGCACTCACACACACACATATAGCAGACACATGAACAATTGAAATGAATTTGTTTCCCTTAGATGTTCCGACAGCCGACACACACACACACACACACACACGCACACACACACACACACACACGCACACGCACACACACATACAACGCTTTACAAACACAAATACAACAAAACTTTGCCGACAAACTTTGACTTTGGTTATTGTTACAGTTTAACTTTGTTGTGCCATGTGCTTTGCGCCTGTCGCTTTCTTCTTGTTCTATTTGCTAGACCCTGTACTCAAGAAGGTAGAAAGGTTCACACCCCATAAAAACAAATATCATTTTCTTTTCTATTTAGTCTATGGATAAAAACGACTGATTTCTAAACTTAAGCATATTCTATTTAAATAGTTTAATTTAATGAAGAATTTTGTCTCATGACTAATAAATAACAATAAACCAAAATATTTTTCATTTTAAATTTGCTTACGATCGAATTATCAACTCGAAAGTTAATTAGGTTCAATTACAGGGTCTCTTCCAGTCGGGCTCTCTTGCCATTTCCGCTAGTTTCTGTATATGCCTCTCGCTCTTTTTATTACTGTTCCCATTTGCCTGTTTTGTCGCCGACACAGCAACAAAACCTGAAACCCTAAAACAACAACATAAACAACATTGGGCAACAAAAAAACTTTTCAAATAAAATGATTTCTTACTTGACATATGCGGCCGATCTGGCCACGCCCACAATTTTACCACTATACGGCTGGATGGGCGTGGTCGATGGGCGTTTAATTAGCACAGACAACAATTAATCTAAGCTTTTATTATCAGACAGTTTGTTGTGGTTCTTGAGCATGTAATGAAGATGTTTTATTCCATTTATTGAAATTGCGACTATTGGAAAATTTGATATTGTGAAACGAATATCGGTTTCGGATATGTTAGCATTTAGGTTGCGTATATATTGGTTACGTAACGGTTACCGGTTTTTTGTACATTTCGGTTTCGAAATGCCGGTACAATTTGAAAAAATATTAAACAAACCTAAATTTAAGAATAAATATAAAAATTTCAAAAATTATAATTTTTTTAGTGAGATCAATATATGTATAAATTAAATTAGGTCAGAAGTAAAACATAACAACATAATTGTGACATTCTGACGAATTTTGTAAATTATCTACATATGTGAATATTTTTGTATATCCGAAATTTTGACTCCTTGGACTTTCAACGAGCACAACTTTGTCAAAGCTCATCCGATTTCCATAAGGAATGTCTTATTTTTCATAATATTAACCCTACTTTAACTTTGCATTTCAATTTTATGCTTCTGAGACAAACATATTTTTTCGAAAATTTCTCGATTTTTACAGTGTTACCCCTTTACATTTTTTGAAATTTTTCAAAAATTTTAAATCTTTAATTTAGTCTTTTAATCGACTCCAGGTGATAAAATTAGGGTAAAAAAGTACTTCTGAGCTTATTTTCACTTTTTTTCTTTAAAATCCTGACAGTTATTTCGGTTGAAATAATTTCGGTTTTTGGGTTTTGGTATAATACAAAAGTTTTGTTTCGGTTACGATTTCAGTTACGGTTACCAATTTCAATCGGTAAGTGTGAAATTTGATCAAATCTCTCAATAAAAATGTTGTTAATTGAAAGCATTGGTTGCTTGGGTTCAGATAAAACAACTATTGATTTTCGTTGCCCGTAGAGATTTGTGAAACTTGTCTGATTTGCTACCGATTTAAGCCCACCGACTTCAAATCAAAGGCAACATCTTTTCTTGTGACTCCTTCGCTCTCAGTGGCATCTGTCACAGCAGTATAGCAAGAGAGAGAGAGAGAGAGAGAGAGAGAGAGAGGAGTGAAGGGGAAGTCAACATTATGTTTCCGTTTACAGTGCTCCCAGGCAGCACATAGAGTCAGCAGGGGGTCCACATAATGCCCATTACGAGTTGGGGCAAACCACAAAAAGATTTCATGAGCATTTATCGAGCGTTCAAATTGTTTATTTATTGACAATTCACACCACGCGCCATGCCAAGGATCATCAAAAGTTATTATATAGAAAGAAGATGGCAAAGGGACACACACAACAAAAATGTCCGGAAATCCGAGATAAAATCAAATCCAAAGAAGATCTCAAAATTTTCGTAATTTTCAGTGCGATACACGTGATACAAGTACGATTTTTCAATTCTTTATATTGTGTAAATTTAACAAAAATATTCGGAATCTAAAATCAGGCATTTTCGAATGATTTTTTCCTGTGCAGAAAAGCTGCGATCCGAAAAATAGAAATCGTTTTTCATTCGCCCGAATTCCATGATGTTTGTCAAGTGCTGTAAATAGATTCATTTCAAAATAAAACTAGCGCTTGGTAAATCAACTTGAAGGCAAACTGAAAGTTTTACACTGGCGCAAAGGAAAGCAAACAAGGATGCAGGATATGCTTAGCAAAGCCAGCATTGAAACCAGTTTCAAGTCATCTTGTCAAAGTTTCAAGCTGCGTGTCTTTCTCCAACTCAAAAGCCGCGTCTTGAAATATTCATAAGCACAAGAAATCCAGCGCTGACAACCGACACTCGACCTTCGACCTCATTCCTGATCCCGACCCTCACACACACACACACACACACACACACACACGAACTTCACGACTGTCAACATCTCTCTGACTGTCTGAACGTCTCCCCCGCAGGCAGACAAAAGCGTAGTCATAAAGCAATAAAGCCAAATCATGTGTAGACATTTTTATAAGTTTTCACGCTTTTCCACTGTCTTCAAGTGGCAATGAGAGCTGAGACTGTGTGTGTGTGTGTTTGTGTGTGTGTGTGTGTGTGTGTGTAACGAGTTAGGGGCAGGAACTTTCAACTGGTATTTGCCCAAATCCAGGCAAAAAGCTTAAGGTATCAACTCAACTCAACTCGAGTCTTTTTATGTTTTCCCGGACAAGTGGGAAACATTTTCAGAAAGTTGATGGTAAAAAAAAAAACGAAACAACAAGAAAAAGGCGGAACAAACATTGATCTAAGCTAAGAACAATAACTCAAATACTGATTAAAGCTAAAGAACTTATCAATTGAAATGATTATAATACAAACTGACGCTGAATTTGTTCCGCAAGAAAGTGAGTTTTGTTTAAGTTGTGACAGCTTAAATTTAAATTAAATTAATTGTAGTGTCTAGCGTCTTAATTTATAAACTTTATCTTGAAGCACTATAAATCAAATTAAGATAAATAAATAAATATGCAGAATATACGGAAAGAATATATTATTTAACTTTTTAAAATAAAAAACAAAATCGAATCCATTTAAAGAGCTCTCAAAAATAGGTTCAGTTTTGTTTTCAGCTTCTGAAAATTTATGATAATAAAAAAAGAAAATGTACTAAAAAAGACGAAATAATTAAAATTTTCTAAACCAGCAAATATTTAAAGGACAAACCATCAACATATTAAATGAATATCAGTTAAGATTGGCTAAAAATGTAAAAGTTCAAAGATTAAAAAAAAGAAGATAAATAAACGTGAAATCATTTGAAATATGGACTATTGCATTAATTTATTATAATTTTGAGTAATTTGCGAAAAACTTTAGCGTCTTTCGATGATTTGTAAAGGGTTCTCAAAATTAGATTCTCAACTAGTTGTGACTTTATTCAGATATTGGACTAGTTGAGAACCCATTGACATAGTGCTCAACTAGTTTTTAGTTTTAGTTTCGAGTGCTTTGCTTATTGCCTAATCAGCTTGGCAAAATAAAAAGAAAAGGAGCTTGGACGGATTCCGAGTTCGGCTCAAAGAATACACAAAATTTCAGCTCATTGCGTTGGACCCACAAGAAGCAACAACGAAATGGAATGATATAAAATAGAATAGCCGAAGCACACACATTTGAGTGGGGGGGGTAAGTTGGGGTTACGGAAAGGTTAGAGGTTCCCTGGGGGATTCCAAAGCAGTTGCCAGAAATGTTATTATGCAAAATAATAACAACGCATCGCACTATGAAATTAAATTTTGGAATCCCAGCAGTGAGTAAACTTAAAATACAAGTTATTGCAGCACCCTCAATTTTTCTCCGTATTCCCCCCCCCCTCGTTTTCCAACTCTATCTTTTCTCTACTGCCTGCATGTGTGTGTGTGTGTTACCACATGACTGCCTCTGGCTTAGGCAATGACCGCTTTCCCCCTTAACTGTATGCCATTTGATACTCTGCCTCGGGCTATGCAAACATAACTATAGACAGACTTTGACGTGTTTACTTTAAGCCAACTAACCGCATCTCAACTGTCGGTCTAATCACTGAAGTTATCTTCAGAACATTTGATAGTTAAATGGCTCCGACAATTACATAAGTGCCGGGTCAAAGCCTTAAAATTGTTCAATCTCTGTTACTTTTACCTTTATACAATACGAATTTTAAATTTTTAAATTAATATAATTAATTTAATGTAAAATGAAAATTTGAGATCATATTCCAATATATGTATATTTCTTATTAACTACTAGCTTATCATTTTTAGAGTGACCACATTCATATTATTAGAGAAAACCTGAGTATACCTCTCGACTTTTGTGAATTTGTCTGATTATTTGATTGATATACGATAATATAGTCTGTACAGTAACTAATTTTAAATTATTATTGTAATTATGATAATTATTTGAGCTGTATGTTACAATTAGGACAATGCGATTTAAATTTGGCATGCGGACTTGGAAAAAGTTAAGATCCATTTACATGTTGATTATTTTAATAATTTTAAATTCATATTCTTTTCTTTCCGGAAATTTCCAGGAGCTGTTTAATTATTTGATTAGATATTTAGAGAGCATTTGTGAGGCGTTTTGCAATTGTTTTTTGCTTTGGCTTTTTGGGTTTTCCGGCTGCCGTTTTGTTTGTGCTTTTTTGTTGTTGCGTTTTTGTAGAATTTTTGATGCCGTTTTTTGTTGTTGTATATTTTGGTGTGTTTTTTGGTTGTTTTTTGACTGTATCTTTCTCGTTCGTTGCCCATTTGCCCATTTGCTGGTTTGCCAGTTTGCCAGTTTGCCGTTTTGCCGTTTTGCCTCGTTTTTATTTTCGTGGGAGTTGGAAGACAAATTGATTTCATGTCTGAAACTTCTTAAGCGCCTGCAACGGGGGAATCCTTGGCGCTGCTGCACTTTCTACTTTCTTTTCATTTTTGGCCCCTCTAAAGTTGATATTATACTCACACACACACACGTGCATGTGTTGCATGCCACACACACACACAGACCAACCCTTTTTGCATTTTATTTTATTTTTATTTAGTTCAAAGTTGGCTAGAAATTGATGCGTCCGTTCGAAACAATATAAGAGCGCAACAACACTGGGTACATCGCATATACATGGCGTTTGGCAACATGTTGCAATGCCCTCTACCCCTCTCTCTCCACCCCTCCCGCTGCCCGCTATTTTCATACACAGAGAAAAAAATAATCCAAAGTTCCGTGATGAAATCCATGTCAAACGGTGTCAAAAGTTCGATAATCTCGGAATTTCTTAAATTGCATACGAATTACTTGATTCATGTTCGATTTTTCTATCCCTTCTTCTTTTATCGGGGCACTTTAAGAAGTTTTGAATTCTGAGTGGCTGCCATTTTAACCGCATATTGTGCTAATTTAACAATAATATGTTGAAAGCAGGGACATAAACTGTAACTATAACCGTAATCGTTAACCGGTTTACAACGATTGAAATTGGTAGCCGTAACTGTAACCGTAACCGGAACAAAACTCGATACATAATAGATATATAAGCGATACATAACCTATACATAGCCGATACAAAACCGATACATTACCGATACACATCCGATATATAACCGAAACATAATCGATACACAATCGATACATAACCGATACATAATCGATACACAATCGATACATAACCGATACTTAAACAATACATAGCCGATACAAACCCGATACATAATTGATACATAACCGATAGATAACCGATAGATACCGATACATAACCGATACATAACCGATACATAACGATACATAACCGATACATAACCGATACATAACCGATACATAACCGATACATAACCGATACATAACCGATACATAACCGATACATAACGGCTACCCAACCGATACATACCGAAAATCTAAATGTGAAAATACTAGAAACCGTAACTGAACCCGATTTTCGTTTTGGTTTGATACCCTGAAAGCATACTTAAAGAACACATGCTTAAGCTGAGAATTTTAAGCTTGAGTCCTAGAATGATTTTATTTTGCCGTGTACTCCTGTTACTCGATGTTGCATCCAGTTAGTCGCATGCTTCTTGCGCATATTTTAACAGTTGTGGCTTCTCCTGTCATAGTCATGAACGATACATAAGTCCGGCATACAAAGTCCTTGAGTCCTTGACTCCCGACAGTTACTCCAACCTGTATTCATCCACTTATACATACATATTGCTAAATATTTGCTATTTTATTTCTATTCTCCCAAGTGCGGCCATAAATTGACCACCTCCCCTAAAAACAGCAGCTATTGAATCGAATACCTCGTGTTCGTTTATATTTTGCAGCTTTACTGTTTTACAGTTTACAGTTTACACTTTGCTCTTTACACCTTAACCTTTGCCCCTCATCATTTTGTGGCCGCAAACAAAACAAAGAGTTTTCAAGCACTTTTCTGAGTTACGCTTTCACAATAATTTCAAGAAAAATATTTATTAAATACTTTGATCGGCTAGGTAACTTTTAATGATTTATATAATGAATCAAAATTTACATAAATAATTTAAGACAAAAATTTCTCAATTGAAATTGAAAAGATCAACTATGATAAATGATAAATATTAATTTGATATTATTTAAGTCACTTTGTTTTTGTCAAAATATTATTGAAATATTAACCAAATTTAAAATTTAAATAAAAGTTTATTTAGTTTATTTAATAAATTTTAAAATATAAATCTGCAAATTTGAAAAGAATCGTATCTCTGCAACTATAGTAACTATGTATATGGCTTAACTATTTTTGTTTACAGATTGACTTGCTCGTAAATTCAACAACATAAATAAAGCACCCAAATTTCATTGCATCTTCAATTAAGTATTTACTTGGATGCACTCTGGTAAACCTACTTCACTTAATCCTTTGCTTCAATTAAATTTTGTTATATTCGCTCCTTGTTGGAGCTGCAAATTTCGTTCCTCGTTTCCCCCTCTGTACATAAAAACAAATTCCATGCAATATTTTCAATATCAATAACTTGAACGTTTTTAGTTATCAATACAGTTTATCCATACTAAGTAAGTACCTGCTAGACCCTCCCTCCCTCTCTCTCTCCCACAACCCTGCCTGTGTTTTCCCTCTTGGAACTACGAGTATAAAATGTTGGCTAAAAATAAAAAAATAAATAGCATAAAATGTGAGCAAGAAGAAAGTTGTTTTTCTTTTTCATTTTTTGTTTTTATTTGTTTTTCCACACGCTGTTTGGTTGCAGTTTTTGGTCTTGCCACAATATCACTGTCTTTCTCTATCTCTCTGTTCCATCTGCCCTCTCTCTCTCTTTCTACGCTGCTTGCCTTGTTCTGTGCGTGAAAATCCTGGCAACTTGTTAGCTTATCCGGTGATTACATCGATAATGCTACGTGGTGTTTTAGCTCCAAAGCTACGTGCCCCTCAGTTAGTCAGTTGCCAGTTGCCAGTTGCAATACTCGCTCAACCGAAGGGGCGTGGCTTGGGGGCAGTAACTGGCAGTAACTTTAACTGTAACTGTGACTGTGACTGTGGCTGGAGACTAGGCAGGTTGGCTAAAATGATACTGTTGCCATATCTGACTGTCTGACTGTCTGTTTGTCTGTGTTTTTCTTTTGGCACCAGTCGAGAGCTACGTACCCAGAACTTCAACTAGAAAAACAGCAACAGCTACAACTACAACTACAACTACAACAAGAACAACTGCAATAATGCCACTCAGCTATTTTTCTTTGTAATACACTTTCAAAAGTGAGCATACTAGATATTTGACAACATTTGATACATCAATATTAATTATTCTCACTTAAAAGAATATAAAAAACTATACATAAGTTTAGTACTCGTTTAAATAGTATTTTATTTGTATATTTCTATTAAACATAATTTTATTGTATCTAAATAAAAAATTAATATTTAACTATAGATAAAGTTAAAGAGAATTATTTTCATTAAAAGTTTTCGCAATTTAAATCAGGTTAATTAGATGTTCTATGTTAATATTTAGCCGATATCAATGAAGATTTGTTATTTATGTTAATATTAATTTTTTTATATTTTAATTAAAAAAATTGTTTAATTGTTTAAAGTTTCATTAACAGAACTAAACTGTGAGCTGAGTTCGTTTAGTTATAAAAATACAATATATGCCTCGATTGCTATAGATACTGAGATCAACAAGTTGATCAAGAGTTACCGAGTCGAGTGCTTTCATCAATGTGTTTCTAATGCAATTCAAAAAACTAAAAATATTGATTAAAATTAGAATTGCAACAGGAATTCTGGATAAATGTGTATTTAATACTTTTGAAGACATTAATTGAAGTATAAATCGATTCGAAGGTACAACTCAATGGAATAGTAAGAGTATTTCAAGTTTCTATCATTAGTTTCAGTGTCGTTTCTTCTTCCTTCGCAACTTCTTGTACTTTTGGCATACAAATGCGCAAAATGCAGTTGAAGGAATTGTTGAACTCGATCCCTTTACCTTCACTCCGTCTGTCCCCCTTCTGACCTATTCCTTCCTATCTATCGTCCTCGCCTCGTCAACTCCCACGCATGTTGTACATTTTATTGCCAGAGTCAAGACAAGCTGCGTCAGGGAGTCGCCTCCAGTTGCCAGATACATTTGTATGTGCAAACATGTACACGTACTTGCATACGAGTATCTACTGTACCCGCTGACACTTCCCCTGCCCTGGCTGCCGCTTCTGCTGCATTTCACTTGCTGTTATTCACGTGCTCAATCAATTTTTCAAGTTTTTACAGCCGCAGCCGGCGTCGATGGCAAAAAGCAAACCCTACGCTGAAATAATGTGAGAATGCCAATTAGAGATGGCTGCGTGCCGTGCTTAAGAGAACTAAATAGCCCATCAGCAAAGAAATGCCATTGTTGTAGTACCTGATATGACGCATAATTGGTTTCCAGAGATTCGATGTGAATTAATATTTATTAAGTTAAATTAATTTTATTTTTTAATTGACAAAATAGACACGCAATAAATATTTATTGAGTTGAATTCATTTTATTTGTAATTTTAATTTGAATGAATTTATTACTTGCATACAATTCATCAATAATTAAAAAGTATAACTTCAATGAAACCACTGACATTTCAGAAACATCGAGCTATCAATTTGAACTCTTATAGAGTCTATTTTTTTATGACACAACTACCCCACATCTAGCAAGATCAAGGAATAGTTAAGGAATTGTCAAGGAATGTGTTTTCGTGCTTAAGGAAACCTTAAGGAATTTCTATGAAAAACCTTAAGGGATTTAGCATTGTGTGTGCCTGCGGTCCCTATCGTTTCCATTACATAACGAATTAGGGATTCATCATCGAACTCTGTCATAAATTTCCCAAGGATTCCCTAACGTTTTTTTGTAGCCCTAATCGTTGGCGATTTCTTATTGATATTCCCAGGAAGTTCCTCAAGGAATCCTCTTATAACACTTAATAAATGTTTGAACGTGTTCGTGTCGTGAGTGTCATGTTTGTAAGAAAGCGAACGCATTCTGTCATCTCTAGTGAGAATTGGAATGCGAATGACTTGCCGTACGGACTACAGAGTCCTGCCAGACTCCTTTGACTTGAGCGTGCCGCATACGTTTCGCCTTTTTGCCGGCTTGCGAGCAGACCGCAGTTGGGTCGACTTTTTGTTCAACGCATTCAACTGAGTCTGGCGCTAATGATATTTCATTGGAACTGATTTATAGTGAGTTGTTCGCCTCGTAGTTCTCTCTGTGTGTGTGGCATATACATATACATGCATATATACATACATATAGAGTTTCCACGTCTTTACAGTTTTTGTGCTCTGCTCTGATAAGAGTTGATTCGAAAATGGTAAAGAAATGCGCATTCTCAAGTCGATTAAAGAATTTTCTCATGGACTCAGGTAAGCAATTTTAATTGTTCTTGATAGCGACAACAGATGGCGCCACAATTGAGCTCAAGTTGAGGCTATAATTTAAATGGACTTAAATGAGTTCTTTTAGTTTTTTATTTGCTTTATAATATTTAATATTATTTCTAATATTATTCGAATTTTGTGATAATTCAACCTTTGAAATTGTTGAAATTGTTTTCCAACTGATAACAGGGGGTGCCACAAGTGTGGCAAATGTCGTAAATTGGAGTATTTTCCAGAATAGATAATTAAATTCAACATTTAAGTTTTAAATTCAGTAGAATAACAGAGTAGAATATTCAAATCGTCTTTACTTATGTCCCATAAAGTTTGTTATAGCGAAGCAATTTCTTAACAGTAATATGGATCAAAGAACAAGAATAGTATTTTTAGAAGAAGGTTAAAAATAATTCAGAATAATTGATACGATTCTTCTAAGTTTTTGAAAAGAGATTGGTATTTTGGCAAATATTTATCCACATTATAGAATTTGTCTAATCACAGAAAATCAGTTTTAAAAAATTCGAATTTTAGAAACTGTCTTCCCAAACCGACACAGTTTAATCTTATTATTAAAATTACGTGTCATCCCGCTAGATGTCGCTTCTCTCAAACTCCTGAGATCTGGCAACACCGTAATGCATTCTGACTTGAGGTCCTTCTTCAGTCAGATTCGACTGAGAAGAACATAAATTAAATTTTTAAAAGCGCAGCGCTTGGCAAAAACAATTTGTGAAAAGTTTTGCAGCATTTCATGTTTGTTGCCATTGTTGTTGTTGTTCTTGTTGTTGTTCTTTGAAGCATTTTCCGTCTTGTATTTTTAATTTTTTATTTCCACTGAAGTTTTTATTTGTCGACACTCGTTTGCCACGCCCATTGCGTGTTTGTCGCGGGAGTTAGGGAGAGAGGGGGAGAGGGGGAGAGAGATGTGGTGAGGTGGAGTGAGGTGGAAAGCCGGATGTGGCTTGCACACTTGCCAGTTGCTGGCCAGGTAAGAACTTCGCCTGCCCGAGTTGAATGGGCCGACTTGAAGCTGGTACACAGGAAAAAAGAAAATCATGCTAAAAACCATTTCAATTTTATCATGTTGTGTCATTTTACGGGTTTTCCCGTATCCCAGCAACAAATGTTGCATTAATTATAATTGCTTGCATACCTCAGACTTAACTTAACTTTACCTTCTTTTCGGTCAATAATTAATTTTGTAATTAATGCAATTTATTACTTTAAATTTAAGCTTTAGCTAAATTGTCAAGATTAATTTACTCTTTGCCGACTGCTCTCAGTCGTTCTATATAGTGGACTCCATCCAAATAATACATAAGATTAGATATAACAACGCGTAGAAATAAGTCAACAATACTTTTAAGACTATATGTAACTCTGTCTTAATAGTAATTAAGATTGTCTATAAAAATCAGATATACCCGAATAAACACTGTCAGTTCCTGAAGTCAACGAGAACGCGTTATTACATAGGGTTCAACATTAGCGACGATACAGTGTTTTTTTCTTCAGTGTAACGCCAATACAGTGAGTGCGAGGGAGAGGCAGCGAGTCGCGTTATGTTAACGCAATTATTACGCATTTCTTATGATGTAATCAGACGCAGCTTGGGTTTTCCAAATGAAAATGTGGTGGGGCATAAGTTTTGCGTATGCACCGCACCAAACAAATAGGTGGATGCCAGCGAAAATGAAGCGAAATAAAACTAAATTATGGCAATTGAAAATGAAAAGCGAAAATTAAGCGCATAATGAGTCGACGTGCGAGTGGAAGGGGGCGGGATTGGGCCAGGTTGGGGTTGGTGTTGGTAAGGGGGCGGGGGGTAAGATTAAAGCAACAAGCTTGTTGAAAGAAACTCCAACGACAATAGGAGGCATAATACAATAAGCAGCAACAACAATAACTGCCAAAATATGAAGCATAACTGAAAATGGGCGAAACAAAGTTGCGAGTGTGGGCGTGGTACATATAGTATATATATACATATATATATAAAAAAGAAACAGAGAAGAAGCCGCAAAAAAAATAAAGGAAGACGCCTTAATGCACAGCCCACACACACACACACACACACACACACACACACACACACACACACACACACACACACACACAATGAAGTGGCAGCTTCGAGTCTCGTGCAACTCCGCGACGACTCCTTGTGGCACTTAACGAGGGCGTCTTGTCTTGAGGCCGTTTTTTATTTTTTATATTTGTATTTTTATTGTTGTTGTCTGTTTTCTGTTTTCTGTTTCCTCAACTGCTTAATATCCTCCCCTGCCCACCCGCACACACGTGTCCTAAATCAGTCGACAGGAAAGCGACTTGCGTCTCTAAAGAAGCAACAGGATTTTTTTGGCAAGGCGACAAAAATGTCAATCAACAATGCAATTTTAACTAAAATTGTGTAATAGTCTGGATTGCTTAAAAAACACAAATAAATTTATAAAGTGAGAAGCAAAGTTGTATTAGTAAATTGAAACAGCTATTAAGGTAAATGAGAAATATACAACTAATTTCAGAAAATTGTTGTAGTATTTATTGGAGAAGAGTTAAGAAATTCAGCAAACGATATAATTAGAAAAAATGGGTGGGATGCCATAGAGAATAATAATAGAATAATTATCAATAATTTAAATTTTTTTAAAACAGTTCAGAGTTAGAAAAATGAAAGTCATAATATTTAAGCATAACTTGAAATTAAAGTAAAGTACTCTTCATTAATTTATATATGTTTAGTAACAATGAGAATTTAAGAATAATTATACAGAGGAGACATAAAAGTCTTGTAAAGATATAGACTGCATTTATTATTAAAATTAAAGCTAAAATTGTAAAGATTAAAATTTATTATGTTTATGTGTATTTTGTTTATCTTTAATTAAAGGTCGTCAGTTTTATACTCCACTTAAATTTTAATTAAGAGATATTTTCGAGTTTGACATTAAATTTGAAACATATAACGTCAAAATACCTTGCAGTTAATAAAGCCAAGATTAAAATCTATTTCTATGACTTTAGCATCATTCAAATCACAATCGATAAATGCAGCGGTTAAAGCGATAAATTGAATCGACAAAAAGAAACAAAAAATAAGAAAATACACATAAAATGGAATGTGGAAATTTGAATCGCCACATTATTTATTGAATAAGTGAAAGACAGTTGAAAAATCAAAACATTTGCCAATTGATCGTTTATTATGTCGCCTGGCTGAATCGGAATGCAACACTGTGTGTGTGTGTGTGTGTGTGTGTGTGTGTGTGTGTTTGTGAGTGTATGTGTGTAAAGGGTTAGAAAAACAAAGTGTTCTGTCACTCAAAACTGACACAAAACAAATCGCATCGCAGCGAAGCGAATTGATCGCATCCAATCGAAAACGGAAATCACAGAATTTTTGTTTTGTTTTTTTTTATTTCTATTTTTTTGCTCTATTGACTTTGGCCAACTTTGCAGCTGCAACTCCCGCTGTGAATTGTCGCTACACTACAATCCATTCACAATTACGTACACAGAAAAAAAATGTTCGGGTCTCCCGGTTCGGTAATTTCGGGATTTCTTAAATCGGAAATACGAAATACTTGATTCAAGTGCAATTGTTTTCGATTATTTAATGCCAATAACTATAATATTTCAATATATATTTAAGTAATACATGCTAAAATCAAGAAATTTTAATTTTAATATAATTGTTTTTTTCTGTGTAGCGTCCACCTAACCTAACCTTTGTCTCTTTAGCCCCATCCCTCTCCCTCTTTATCTCACTATCTCTTTCTCTTTCTCATTCGCATTCTCCATCTCTGTCTCTGCTTGAGTGCAAAAGTTCAATTCAATCTTTCAGTTGTCACTGGTAAAAACAATATGCGAATCGGGCTAAAAGTCAAAAACACATAGCACACACAATACACCTATGTGTGTGTGAGTGTGTGTGTGTGTGTGTGTGTGAGAGAGAGTGAGTGTAAGTGTGAGTGAGATAGGAAGATACTACAGCTAGATTGGATGCGTTGAAGTTTAGTTAGTCTGTTCTCTTAGCAGTTTGTTCTTGTTGCCTATTGAGAATTTAACTGTGTGTTGTGTGTGTGTATTGTGTGTGTGAGTGTGTGTGTTTGGCAATAGCATGTGCAATGCGAAATCTAATGAAACGTGTTTAAAACAATTTGTTCCCCATATTGAATTATCCACTCGAGTGCATTTCGACTTTCTTTCAACAAATGCGTTTGCTGCCACTTCAAGTTGCATGTGTGCTATCGAAAGAGAGAGAGAGAGAGAGAGGTAAAGAGAGAGAGAGAGAGACTGTAGAGGGTGGCTGGTAACACACAGAAAGTAAATAAGAGAGAGAAAGACAGCGAAGGAAGCTGGAAATAAGAGTTTAGCTATAATGATGCACATATTTGCCAACCATGTAATCAACTTGCCACATGCAACTGCAACGTGGCATTAGAGACAAAAATAGCTGAGCTATTCTCTTACACAGTGCACTTAGATAAGCAGCTGCCTTGTCGTTGCCATGTGGCCCAAGACGATGGGGTCTAGAGGTGTCATTATGTTTGATATGTTGCACAACAA